>CAUYRH010171736.1:0-11190 GCA_963574655.1 Perodicticus potto | reverse complement strand
AGGCCCGCCAAACAATGACAGCTGCAACCAAAAATAAAAATGGCCGGGCGTTGTGGCGGGCGCCTGTAGTCCCAGCTACTTGGGAGGCAGAGGCAAGAGACTCGCTTGAGCCCAGGAATTAGAGGTTGCTGTGAGCTGTGACGCCACTGCACTCTATCCAGGGTGAAAGCTTGAGGCTCTGTCTCAAAAAATTAAAAAAAAAAAAAAGAGTAACAAAATAAAGTAGAGAAATAGTTTTTTTTAGGCTTCTAGTTTGTCTGAAATTACATGAAACACTGAGTTAAATAACTAATAGTATATGACAACTTCTAACTTTCAAAGTCTGTTCCAGAATTACATCACTGCTAAAAACCACAAACATATCTGGCTTTAAATTTGTGAAAACTAAATGGAAGTTTATAGTGATTTAGATGGAAATAATTCCACCCAAGAAGCCAGATGGCATCATAAACCACAACAGAGCAGATCAAGTGGTCTCTGAAGTCATTCTTTCAGTTACCACACACTGAAATGTACAATACATTTATTATTTAATGAAGGCCACATTATTGAAGAATCTTGGAAATAAGACAAAACTAAAATGGTAAAATTTCATTCAACCAAAAATGGTTTCAGCTTTCTTTCATAAGTTACAAAAATGCAATATATACACATATATATTTCATAAACATATATATATATTTAAAATGTATGTTATATGGTTCAACCAATCATGAAACCAATATGACCATACTTACAAAAAAATGTTTTATATCCATGTCCTTTCAAGTTCCTGATAGGTTTTGATTCACAGTGCTGATGAAGTGTTATGAAATGGCATGTGAGTGAGGGAGCTGTGATTCTAATGGGCCCTGCTGATAACCAGCTCCATTACCTTGGGCAAATCAACCTCTCTGGACCTCAGTCTCCCAGTGAGAAACAGGGTGGCCTGGCAGAGACCAGGGATCCTCAACTAGTCACTGTGATCCCACAATTGGCCATCAGGTCTCACTTGGGATTTTGGCCCAAAAGATTTTAAAAGTCTTTTATAATGAACATTCATTGTCTTCTTTCCAGCCTTTATTGACCCCTTCTTTTAACAATACTCAAATTTTCCTTTGGGTAATTGATTCTTTTCATGTTCTCAGCCAGATGGGTTTGGTAGTATTTACCCCCTTTCTCCTTCACCCTTAACCTTAGCTGGTTCCAAGTAAGCCTGGAATGGCTTACACAACATGGAATAATCCTCACTCCTGGCCACAGAAATTGGCTGAAAGATGGCAGTATAACTCACTGGGAGATGATGAGATAGGAGATGAGGCTTTATCCCTCATATGCTGTAAGAGAACCCTTTCTTCCTCAGTCTCTGATACAAAGAAATGAAGCCGGAGGGTGCTACAAGTTTTTGCTACCTGATGAGACAGCTTATACCTTCTGGAGATGGTGCTGCGGGGCTGCTATGGCAGAAGATAGAGCAGAAAGACACCTACTATCATTAGTGACTCAGCTGGACTGAGTCCTGACAGAAATAAGACTGAATTTTCCTGCTTCTTAAGTTGACAAATTCCCTTGATTGTTCAAACCAGTTTTGAGTTTAGGTATATGTCACCTGTAATTGAAACACCTTTCCTATGACTTTAAAATGGTATGAATTTAAGTCGGCTTTCCTGTCTTATATATATAAAAAAAAAATACAGGGTATCCATAAAGTTCATGTGCCGTATGTAAAATATACAGTATGATTTAGAATAGTAAACCACTAAAATCATGTATGAAACAACTGCTTACAATACTTGATTTCAGAGCTGCACTCTTCATTATAAACATGATTCATTTGCTCATTCATTCATTCAACAATCAATGAGCACCTTGCAGGTGACAAGAACTGTGCTAGGAACACAAGGGTGAATAAGACATTCATAAGGAAATCATAACAGTCTGGCAGGCCAGCACAGGAAAACTGATAATTACAATCAAAGAGATACATACAACATGAGATAATTACTCAATGTAATGTCAGCACCATGTAAGAAGTAATTAACTATACTTTGATAAGCTAAGTTAAGTTAGGCTTCATGGAAGAGACAACCGATTTGACTTGTAAGGGATATGAAATTTTCCAAGTACAGCCAAGGGTGGTGGGGAAGGGGTGGATGAAGAATCTTGTAGGCAGAGGAAGAAGCAGTTCAGAGCAAAGAAGCATAAAATAGCATGAAATATTTAGGAAACTGTATATTGGTAGGTAAGAAACAGTCAGAGAGCAGCAGAAAATGGTGCTTCAAAGCCACGCTAAGGCATTAATTAGCACTTAAATCTAAAGGCAATGAGGAGCCACTGATGGATGTTTAAAAGGCTAGTAATGGGACCATATCTGCTTTTAAGAAACACCACTCTGGCACTCATGAGAATGGACAGGAGGGGTGGGGAATGACAGAGAAGGGCAGTGTTTGGGAGACCATATCAGAATGATGGTGAGGCCTAAGAAACAGTTGCAGAACTGAGGTGGAGAAATGGGGAGGAGAAACAATGGGAAGGAGGGATCTAGGAGGCTGGAGAGCTTGGGGTAATTCTCAGGTTTCCAGCTAGAGTGAATGGTGTTGTAATGCCCTAGGGAGAGAATGCAAGAGGGAAATTGGGTTGAAGGCATATTATTACTCATTGTGGTCTGGTCTGGGGCATAATTTTGTGAGCCAGTAAAACACTTAAGATACATCAATGTTAGAAAACATGTACGGGTGCTTTCAGGTTGAAACAGAGCAGACAGGAATCATACCTGGAACTCAGGCAATGGGCTGACCTCGCACGTAGGTGTATGGAGCAAGTCAAGTGGGAATCTAGGAGGACAGTGTTCAGAAATGTGGATGCAAGGCTGCAGACGTGGGCCTGGAGGGGCAGCCTCACTTCTCTTTGACAAGCCACGTATGGAATCATGGTGACTGACTGAGGATCCCTGGTCTCAGTCAGGCCTTCCTCTGTGACAGGCAGACCGAGGTCCAGAGAGGTTGATTCACCGAAGGCGGTGAGGCTGGTTACCAGCAGGACCCAGTCTAGAACGACCGCTCCCTCACTAGTATGCCATTTCCTGGTAATTCATCAGCACCACGAAATAAGTGCCTACCAGGTACTTGTGGGACAAGTGAACATCTCTCGGCACCTTTTTTCCCTTGCACTTTCTTGCCATGTTCAGCTCCTTGATCAGTTCTGCCTGAAACTGGAAGTACATCACCAGTCACAGCCTTACCTCTTACAGGACATAGAATTCTGTTGTGCCTGCATGACTGTGACTACCAGGCTCCAGAATGCTCTCCTGAGGCCTGTAAGGAACTAAAGAGCCTCCATGTCCTGATTTTATAACAACAAAAGGAAAGTGTTTATACTGTAACATAAGCATCAATTTTTAAAAAGTGCTATTTATGTTTTTAAATCCCAATATTCATTATTAGGATGTGACTGATTTGCTTTAAAATGGAGAAACAACAGCACTATATTGTAAAATGTGCTGCTCTGATGTTGCAAGCATCCCACACCAATGTATGTGGCACAGGGAAATGTATTGGCGGAACTAGGGAAGGATGAAATAGCTGCACTATGTTATTCAGTTATTTTAATTCTGTCCATTTAGAATATGATTCAAAGAAAGTTTAACCTACCTGGCCTTAGGTCTAGCGATATATGCAGGGATAATTAAGATTTGGGGAGGAATGTAAGAGATTGAGCTATTTTAAATTCTCTAGAGGCCAGGAGCAGTGGCTCAAGCCTGTAACCTAGCACTCTGGAAGGCCGAGGAGGGTGGGTTGCTTGAGATCAAGAGTTCAAGACCAGCCTGAGCAAGAGCAAGACCCCATCTCTACTAAAAATAGAAAAACTAGGCTTGGCTGTGGCTCAAGTGGCTAAGGCGCCAGCACATACACCTGAGCTGGTGGGTTCGAATCCAGCCCGGGCCCACCAAACAACGACGGGTGCAGCCAAAAAATAGCCGAGCATTGTGGCGGGTGCCTGTAGTCCCAGCTACTTGGGAGGCGGAGGCAGGAGAATCACTTGAGCCCAGGAGTTGGAGGTTGCTGTGAGCTGTGATGCCACAACCCTCTACCCAGGGCAACAGCTTGAGGCTCTGTCTCAAAAAAAAAGAAAAGAAAAGAAAAAGAAAGAGAAACTAGCCAGGCATTGTGGCAGGGGCCTGTAGTTCCAGCTATTCAAGGTTACTATGACCTAGGCTGATGCCACGGTACTCTAGCTTGGCAACAGAGTGAGACTTTGCCTTAAAAACAAAAAACAAAAAACAAACAAACAAAAACAACCCTTTAGAAACATTTATATACCTACCTAGTAGTCTACCTGGTAATCATCTATTCACTGAAACAACCACATCTGAATCTCTATTTGCAAAAAATTACACATATTTCGCTCATGTAGACTGTCCTTTCAAATTAGAGGTATTTTTACCTTTACCTATTACTGAATATAGTTAAGCTCCACTACAAGAAGGAAAGGTGCACATATACATTGGTCCTACTCTAAAAATGTAACTATTTTAAACCGTTATTTGTAATCTATACTGTACAAATCAAAACGAAATCCTGCAAATCCAATTATATAATTTACAAACACATCTTTTAGAATTGTGTAGGAATGTGGAAGACAGATAACAAATGCATTAAATTTTGAAGACTCAGTAAGTTGTACAATCTCTCACTGTGTGAAGTTAGCACCCCACCTTGTGGAAAACAGTAGATGGTATTAAGTGGAAGACTGTAGTATTTATTTTAGAGGTACTAGTTCACAAATCCTGCAACATCCACCCTGCCACTAGTTCTTACACAAACCAAAAGAACCCCAGTTTATTACAGTAAGAACAAAACTATTGTGCTTCCAAAATAAAAATATACTAGCCTCTCACAATACTGGTGCTTATGATATGTTTGGGCTTTTTTTTTTTTTCAGACACAGTCTCATTTTGTCACCCTTAGCAGAGTGCTGTTATCACCATAGCGTACAGCAACCTCAAACTCTTGGCTCAAGTGATCCTCTTGCCTCAGCCTCCTGAGTAGCTGGGACTACAGGTGCCCGGCAGAATACCCACCTATTTTTAGAGATGGAGTCTCACTCTTGCTCAGGCTGGTCTTGAACTCCTAAGCTAAAGCAATCCACTTGTATCGGCCTCTCAGAGTGTTAGCATTACAGGCGTGAGCCACCGTGTCCAGCTTATTTCTTTTCTTTTTTTTGAGACAGACCCTCAAGCTGTTACCTTGGATAGAGTGCTGTGGCATCACAGCTCACAGCAACCTCCACTTCCTGGGCTCAAGCGAGTCTCTTGCCTCCACCTCCTAAGTAGCTGGGACTACAGGCGCCCACCACAACAAGCAACCTCCAATTCCTGGGCTCAAGCGAGTCTCCTGCCTCCGCCCCCTAAGTAGCTGGGACTACAGGCGCCCGCCACAATACCCGGCCATTTTTTGGTTGCAATCGTCATTGTTGTTTGGCGGGCCCCGGGCTGGATTCGAACCCGCCAGCTCAGGTGTACGTGGCTGGCGCCTTAGCCCGCTGAGCCACAGGCGCCGAGCCCCGGCCATTTTTTTGGTTGCAGCCGTCATTGTTGTTTGGCAGGCCCAGGCTGGATTCAAACCCGCCAGCTCAGGTATACGTAGCTGGCACCTTAGCCCGTTGAGCCACAGGCACCGAGCCAAGCTTGGGTTATTTCTTTAGAAAATCAATGTTTCATATCAGTAGGTTATTACTTCTCCTGGGGCTTTTATTTCTTCTTAGCTTTGTTTTCTAAAAAATAGCTATTTTCTAATTATACCTTCAAAGATTACAGAAAAATATTCAAGGACAAAAACGAAAGTCAAGGCATACCCATATAACCTTAAAAACATTAGACCCTTAACGGCTTGGTGCCTGTGGCTCAACGGGCTAAGGCGCCAGCCATGTACATCAGAGCAGGTGGTTCGAATCCAGCCCTGGTCCGCCAAACAACAATGATGACTGCAACCAAAAAATGGCCGGGCGTTGTGGTGGGCGCCTGTAGTCCCAGCTACTTGGGAGGCAGAGGCAAGAAATTCGCTTGAGCCCAGGAACTGGAGATTGCTGTGAGCTGTGATGCCACGGCAGTCTATCCAGGGTGACAGCTTAAGGCTCTGTCTCAAAAAAAAAAAAAAAAATTAGACCCTTAAATTCTTTCTGCAAATGAAAATACTGAAGATGATCTTAGGTTTCTAAAACAGAAATAATTTCTTGTCTTGCAATTTAGCAAATTCTTTCCCTATCTCTTATCAGGATCCTTGTCAAAACCCATTCTCCATTTGTCTTAACATGTCCTGCACTTCCCAACTTCGATTTTTCCCATCCTGTCCTCCCCCTTCATATCTGCCTATTCTTTTGGAGAAGGCTTCACCCCATCCCAGTACTCTACCCAACAAAGATCTTCTTACTCTGCATTCAAAGCATTCATTGTCCTTTGCTTTTTTTTTTAAAACCAAAGTCATATTTGAGATATATACATTAGAGAACATAAGTATATTCACACACAAGGTTTTAAAGTTCCTATGGTCCTCGGTGTGGTCAAACCTCTGAAATTACTCATTAACTACCTTTCTTTTTTGGCACCACCTCTTCTGGAGTTCTCTGCCCCCTAGCTCACTCCTGATTGGCTGCTCTTTAGACCTGCTTATGAGGTCTTCACTCTGAAACTCCCTTCACTGTCACCCTTAGAATTCTCTTTGCTTCTCCTCCGAGCAGAGCCCAGGCCCCTGGAACTGGGTTTTCCTTCTCAGGTCCCCTCTTTTGGCAGGGCACATCCTCTGGGAAAGGGTATCTGGGAATCAGTTTGAGACCGTGCTCCCCGGTTGCTCTGAATGCCATGTGGACTCCCAATGTGACTCTTTTTCTCACTCTTTCTAGGCCATTTTGGTATCTTCTCTTTATCCTAGTCCTAGAATTGTAGATCACATATTTTGTCACTATAGTTTCACTGAGCTGGAGATAGTCCTTTCGTCTGGAGGTCATGTCCTTGCAGCTTTGGAAATTTTCTTTGGGTCATCACTTTTTTTGTTTTGAACTTTTCCCCTGTTGCCTTGTTCTTTCTGGATAGTAGACCTCCAATGTCCATTATGATAAGTTTAATTTTCTTATTTTTCTGCATTGGTTTTTACCTTTTTCTTATGCTTTATGCTTTTTATCTTCTGAGTTCTTCCATTTGCTCTCCTATCTTTTATTGATTTTTTTCATTCTGGCAATCAAAATTTTAATAGCCCAGAGTCTTTCTCGTTCTGAGTTTAAATAAAAAGATCTCATTGCTTTTTAAAGGATATAATGCCCCCTCATTTCTCTGAAAATAATTGTCTTCTTTTAAGGCCCCTCTTCCACCACTCTCCTCTCTGCATGTCCCTTTTCTCTGATTTCTTTTTCCAAAGTTCCTTTCACCGAGTGTTATTAATAGTTGTGGCTTCTTTCATTTTAGAGCCTTTCCTCACATGTCTGATAATCTGTGGATACTGGTTCAAACCCCTGGTTCGCAAGAGGGAGATCTGGAGACGTTGTGGGGTGACCGACCGGTGGTGGGGTGGAAGAAGAGCAGCTGGCCTCTAGTGAGGACAGGGATGCAGCTGACCATCCCACAACACACAGGACTTTCTCCCACAGCAAAGATTTAGCTGGTCCGTGACAAGGTTGACAGGTCTTGGTTCATGCTAAAGAATTGAGGGATTAAAACGCAGACCGGAAGCTCTGCGTGCTGGGTGGGGCTTGTCAACGGAAGGGTAAAAGACCTAAGTGTTAGGATCTATAGCTCTGTTCTCTTGGGCAAAGCCGTTTCTTTAAAGCTAATCTTCAATTTCCTGCCTGAAGGATAGAAATGTAGCACTCTGGGAACTGATCCAAAAAAAGGAAGTAGGTGGCAGGACAGGGGAGGTATTCATTCTTCTGAAGTTCCCTGTTTTCAGGGCAGTATTTCACCCTACTCCTCAATCTGGCTTGGTGTTTAAAAGCCAAAACGTATTCAGTTCCACCCCTCCAGAGGTTAAGCCTCTGGTTTTCCACTTGCACAGGACAGGGAGACTAGGGGTCTAACTGCTCCGTAAGCAAACTTCAATCAAAAGGCCTGTTTTCAGCCCCATGCTACACCCCAGGCTTCAGAAGTTCTAAAGCTGTTATCTTTTATTCACTAGCACTGTCCAGTGACGGTTTTAGTAACTGTCTTCAGGTTTCCAGTATTTAAGCTCTTTCCTCTCTGACCATACCGACAACTTCTTGAGGCAAAGAGGCACTTTTTTTCCTTACTTGTATTTCTTATAAAACGTATACAATTTTTGCACACAGAAACTGTTCAATCAATATCCAGTTTTGGTTTCAAGAAGGATTTTACTTTAGAGAAGGCAAAGCTTCTAGTGAGCTGTCCTACCCATCTTAGACAAAGAAGAGCATCTGAAACCAGTATGTCAGCACTGCAGCCTCAGCAAGGTGTATGCTCAACAGTCTTTAAATAAGAGCATCCCCCCAGATGGACAGACTAGTCTAAATCCACACAAAGCCTTTTCAAATTCTTAAGAAAGGAAAATAATGCTGAGTACGGTGGCTTACATCTGTAATCCTAGCACTCCGGGATGCTGAAGTGGGAGGATTGCTTGAGCTCAGGAGTTCAAGACCAGCCACAGCTAGAGTGAGATCCCCATTTCTACTAAAAATAGAAAAATTAGTGGGTACAGCGCCAGGTGCCTGTAGTTCTAGCTACTTGGGAGGCTGAGGCAGGACGACTGCTAGCACCCAGGAGTTTCAGGTTGCTGTGAGCTTGGCTGACCCCATGGCACTGTAGCCTGGGCAACAGAGCAAGACTACCTCAAAAAAAAAAAAAAAAAAAGAAGGGTGTGATCTTAGATTGCAATTAACCATGTTTTTAAAAGGCAATTTAAATGTAACATTGTTTACTTTGATCATAAATTTCTGTAACTAAAAAACAGGGGGTGGGGGGAAGAAATCATCTATAGCAATAATATATGATATTCTCCAAAAGAGAAATAGAGACAACCTCTCCCCATTTAGCCCATATCAGATTACCCTGTAATATGCATTAGAAATCCCTCCTATCCTGGTTCCAAAGCTCAACCCTCTACTGCCTCTCTGAGCAGGAGTGCAGTCAATGTTCAGCAGTGCACTGCCACCTGGTGGCAGCATGGGAGGATGACACTGACATGGACTAGGGAAACTGCAGAGGAAAGAACAAAAGAAGTCCTCAGAGGTCCTTCCACACATGGAGGGACTCTCCAGGACCATTTATGAAGCCTTAAGGACCGTTTTGGGGAGGGAAAGGTGAAAGTAAAAAGAAGACAGACAAGAAGGAAAGAGGAAGGAGAGAGAAGAGGGAGGTTGGGGGAAGAGAAGAGAGCAAGAGATTTCTAAAACAAGTGTAGAGGACATAGGAAATGGATTTGAATCAATGCAAGGAGCGCCTGGGAAGTCCCTTTAAATTCCAGGGGTTTTCCAGGTTTTTCTAGCCAAGGGAGAGGCTGCTGATTCATTTGGAGGGTATGAAACATTTTAAAGACACTTGGTGACAGGGATGCACCACTTCCAGACTTCCCAGGGTCAGTGATGGCAACTGTTCTCATGGTGGTTCAGACTAAAAGCTTTGACATCATGTGTAGCTCCTCTCTTTATTTCACATCCCATATCCAATGTATTGGGAAATTCTATTAACTTTACTTTCAAACAAATACCTGATTTTAGACAGTGATGATGCCTCTAATTGGCTTTTGGCTCCAAATATGCTTTTTCATATTAAGGAAACCAGTGACAATGTTGGAATAATGGGTTATTTGTGCACAGCACTGTTTTAGAAAGCTAAAGGTGAGCAGCAACAGATACGGATATGAAAGTGCTGCAGAGAAGACTAGCATCCAAAGTAACAGTAGCTTATGTTGGGTTTGAAGTAATAGGCCATTCAGTATTGCTGGCTTCAGTAAATAATTGAAAAACATGAATAGAGAGCATAGGTTTTATATAATGACCAGAAAACAACAGTTTGGAATATCTATTACATTAGTTTCTAACTTATACATTTATAACTATGTGTATTTCAAAACGGGAATTCAGTTGACAGTCTGACAGAATGCTATGGTGAGAAAGGGTTGGCATGGCCTTTAATGTCAGCAAGTAATTTAACTTCAGCTTCTTTGTTTTTTTAACTTTTTTCCTAATCAAAGTGATACCTTTTCTACATTTATTGTAGAAAATTCAGAAATTTATAAAAATGCTTGAAGAATGTAAGTACAGAAATGTTTAACACGAGATTTAGTGAGAAACTGAAAACAACAGTAAGGAATTGGTATATTAATACTATAGTTTACCATCATTTATAAGCACAAAATAGACCTAATGTACCAACATGGAAATGAAAAAATGAAGTTGTAGACAACATATAGAATGTGATTTATAAACTAGCCATACCCAGCTCCCTCTAAAAAATTCCTCAATACTATTTACATGGTTACAAGTGTATGTGTATATGTAATTCATTATACTTGGTTATATGTGCATAAGTAACCAGAGGGGAAACAAGCACTGGTGCCCTGATTTCAGCATTCTACAACTCATCCATGCAACAAGAACTCTTTACCTCCTAATATTTTGAAATAAAAATTTATATATAAGCACTGGCAGAATATGACTCAAGCTAGTACAGTGATTACTTCTACTGAGTAGTACTGGGGTGCTGACAGGGAACTTCTAATTTTTACTTTATATACTTCTTTACTGTCCAAAGTTTTTAAGTTAAGGAAAAATTAAAATAAAATGTGGAAAGAATAAAAAGAATAAAGAAACAAAAAAATAATGCCTCACAATCCTGTCGCAGTTAATTCTGGGGTATACTCAAAAAAAATTTGCTGAAATAGCCACTAAACAAGTGTCTTGTACAGAATTAACATCCATTTAATATTTTTTAAACGAATGGAACAAATAACCTTTCATGGAAAGCATTATAAGCTGAATTACATAGTAGTGGGAAATTAAGTAACCTGAAAGTAAAGATTGGCTCTAATTTTTAATCCTTCGTATTAATTTTCAGCAACTTCTATATTTTTTTTTTTTTGAGACAGAGCCTCAAGCTGTCACCCTGGATAGAGTGCTGTGGCATCACATCTCACAGCAACCTCCAATTCCTGGGCTCAAGCGAGTCTCCTGCCTCTGCCTCCCAAGTAGTTGGGACCACAGGCACCCACC
>CAUYRH010171728.1:0-11175 GCA_963574655.1 Perodicticus potto | reverse complement strand
TCTACCAGTTTCTTCAAATGCCTTTTTAAAACTCATCACAGATGATTGGTGAAAATGCTGAGTATTATACTTTTCTTCTTGCACATCAGCTATGTAAACAGTTTTGTACCATGAAAAATACTAATGTGTTTGACATTCCATGTTAAACTACTGTCATGTTCAGCTTCATTGCATGTAATGTAGACTTAGTCCATCAGATCATGTGTTCTGGAGAGTGTTCTTTATTCAATAAAGTTTTAATTTAGTATAAAGATAGCCTCTATATCCCGTGTCATTTTTAAGACTCATTCATTGCATCCGTTCGATTTTTTGAAATGTTTCTGTTGGTTGTGAGGACTTGGGCAAATAAGATTAACATTTTCTATGACTTTTAAAAGGACAAGGTCATTAGCCACATTCAGTGGACACTGCTGGTAAACATATTTGGATATTTATTCAACTGAAGTATACAAGTGTTGAATTTGAAATATAACTTTACATCTTCTTAAAATTTCAGATTAATACGAGGGTACAAACAATTAGGTTACAGTGTTTGCATTGTCAGGTAAAGTCCCTGCTGTAGTTGTGCCCTGCACCGAGCAGGTGTGCCATATATCTTCACATTGTGCACATTAGGTGGGAGCACATGCCCTCCCTCCTCCTTTTACCCCTCCCTCACTCCTCCCCCCAATTTGAATTGCATTGAGTTTTTCTCTTATGTGAGGCTTAACTCCACCCAGGTTAATACAAAAGATGCAAAGTCTCCATCTTCTTTGTGGATGAATAGGAGTCCATGGTATACATATATTAGTCTATTCCTGGGTTGATGGGCATTTAGGTTGTTCCCACATCTTGGCGATTATAAATTGAACTGCAATAAATAACTTGTCCTTATGGTAAAATTATATATTTTTTTGGTTCTGGATGGATGCACAGTAATGGGATTGCAGGATCAAATGAGAGGTTACTCTGAGTTCTCTGAGGATTCTCCAGTCTTCTTCCAAAGAGGCTGTATTAGTTTGTAGTTCCACCAACAGCATAAAAGTGTTCCTCTCTCTCTACATCTGTGCCTGCCATCCACACATTTCACCATTTACAAAAATTGACTCAAGATGGATAAAAGATGTAAATCTAAGACATGAAATGATAATAATTCTATAAACATTTATTGCTTGCTGCAAAACAAACTTGTAAGTAACTGGAGCATAAAAATAATAGTAATTTAGAAATAATCTAGTCCAATTCAGTTTCCTCTTTATTTTTTTTTTCCATATCTGTTTTTTCTTTCTTTTGAGACAGTGTCTGGCTATGTTGTATGTTACCCAAGCTGGACTTGTGATTCTCCCATCTCAGCCTACCAAGTGGGTGTGCACCACCATGCCTGGCATATATATATATATATATATATATATATATATATATATATATATATTCAGAGGATTATCTGATAATAAGTTTCCCACTCAATTATTTATTTATATTTAGTAGTGGTCAGCATTTCTTCAAGTACTATCATTTGGATTCTTGAGAATCTGATGAGACAAATTTTCTCTCTCCAGCCCCCACCTCTCTCTATGCTTGGATTTACTATGGGGAATAAAGAGACATGACTTATTTGCAGATGTGTATCTTATACATGTAGGGTTCATAAGGTGTAGAAGGAAAATTGATTAGACCAATGAATGGTGAAGTGAGGGGCAGAGGTAAAAAATTTCTGATGCATATGTGTGGAGGAGGGCAGGCAGGTTCATCTTTCAGGAATTGTGCTGGACATCCTAAACATTTCTTGATGTTAAGATTTTTTACTATTTAAAAATATTATATACTAGCCAGATACAGTGACCCATCCCTGTGATCCCAGCACTTTAGGAGGCCAATGTTGAAGGATTACTTGAACTCAGGAGATTGAGGCTGCAGTGAGCTATTGTTACATTACTGTACTCCTGCCTGGGCAACAGAGCTAGACCCTCCTTCAAAAACTAATATATATAGATATAAGATACATATTATACATTTTGTACATGTACACAGTTTAAGACACTACGGAAGTCTATGAAAGGAGAGTCTCACCTCATTCTATTCCCTAACATACACACCAGAGAAGTTCTAATTCCCAAAGGAAATCACTTTAAAACATTTCAGACAATAACTATGTATCAGGGACTTTGTTAAGCAGTGGGGATTCATAGAATGACCAGCGATTTTGAGCTCAGGAAGCTTACACTGTGAGTTCCTCCAGAAGATTTTAAAATTTATGTTCCATTCTCCATTTGGCTTATCTTAATAGGTGACCCGTTTTTACCAACTAAAAATTAAATCAAGTTGTGTTAAAAATTGTGAGAAAACTGTGCAGCTTGTTCCACAAATATTTATTGGACACTCATTTTTCATGTAAAAGTTCATGTTTAAAAACTTTGAAAATTTTAAGCCAAAGGCAAAGGCACATGCTGGTAGTTCCAGCTAATTGGGAGCCTGAGGTAAGAGAATGACTTGACCCCAAGTTCAAGGTTGCATTATGCTATGATCATGCACTTCAGCCTGGGCAGTATAGCAATATACCATCTCTTTAAAAAATTGGAATATTTTGCATCCTCTAGAAGTAATTCTTTCTGTTCAGTAGAACTTTCTATAGTGAGGGAAGTGTTTTATTCCCTTCAATATGGCAGCCACTAGTCACATGTAGCTTTTGGGCACTTAAAATGTGGCTAGCAAGTCTGAAGTAATAAAACATTTTTTTTTTTGGAGAGAGAGTCTTGCTCTGTTATCTGCGTTAGAGTGCAGTGGCATCATCATAGCTTACTGCAACCTCAAACTTCTGGGCTCAAGTGATCCTCCTGCCTCAGCCTCCTGAGTAACTGAGACTATAGGCATGTGCCACCATGCCTTACTAATTTATTTATTTTAGAGATGGAATCTTGCTTTTACTCTGGTTTCAAAGTCCTGGCCTCAAGTAATCCTCCCTCCTCAGCCTCCAGAGCTCTAGGGATTACAGGCATGAGCCACTGTGCTCTGCTTGAATGACTTTAAAAAAATAATTTAACTTAAATAGCTACCCACATATGGCTGGTGCCTACCATAATGGGTAGCACAATGGGAGGAAAAAAGTTTTCTCTACTATTAAATGGAAATGAGGAAGAGATAATCATGACAGAAACAGAGAGGGTGGAATAGAAAACATTTTCAAGGAACTTTTCAGTTTTATTTTTAAATAGTATTTCTTATTTTATAAATAATATGAAATTCTTATTTTAAGCAAAATCTCTGCTGTTATGTAAAATTTCTTAGTCTTTAGAGACATAATCATAATTTTTTTTTTATTGTTGGGGATTCATTGAGGGTACAAAGAACAGGGTTACATTGATTGCATTTGTTAGGTAAAGTCCCTCTTATAACTGTGTCCCACCCCCAAAAGGTGTGTCACACACCTTCATCCACCTCCCACCCCCTCCCTCCTTCCCTCTCTCTGCTCTCCCCTTCCCCCACCTCCGTCCCTCATTACCATTGCTTTAATTCAAAATTTTGCTCAAAAAATTTTTTATTTTCAAAAGTGAATGAATTGTCTAATATCTTTAGATATGAGAAAAAAAAATCCAAAGGACTCATTTTGTTCAGTGTATTTCCATCCTAGCCCCTGTACACTTTTATTAAACTTTCAGGAACGGGGCTGTTCCTTTACCTTATTTTATGAAAATTACTGAACCTCTCAACTTACCCGGGGTGCTAGTTCCCTGCCCACACACCATCTCCTTTAAAAATTCCTAACGTCAGATTCTAGCATGCCAAAACATCTGTGCTTTATCCTTGGAGGGAGAGCAAAATAATGAAGTTTGGGGGCTTATTAGAAATCTTAAAGTGAGTTCACTTTATAAATATAGCACACCAACAGTGTAGAAATATGTTTATAATCTCTACTGGCTCCAAGATTCTGTTTTCACCTCTTCTTGGTTGGGCACATACAGCTGAGCTCTTGGCACGCCAGAATTGGCTGCTGGCAATTTTCAGAACTCAGGAGGTGACATGGAAGGAACAAACACCATGGAAACACTGCTTGAAGACGACCAGAAAAAGAAGGGTATCATGTAAAAAAGGAAGCTAATTCGGAGAGAAAACTTTACATGTATTTCTCTGTGTTGAAATTTTATGTCCGATTATTTTTCTGGTCTCTGATGTTTCTTTCAAATGTCCAAGTGCTTATTTGGGCTATGACATGTAGTGCAATTTCAATGCCCACACACTTTCCTGTTGAATTAAAAAAAAAAAAAAAACAGTCTCAAGAAGGCAAACCCAAGGCCTAAGTTTTATTTAAGGCAATGTGACACCTGCCCCCATTCACATGGAGTGAAAGGGAGCCTGGTCTGGCTTTTGTGCTGGAGTATCTTGTCAGTTAGTTGCTCTTTATGAAACTGCTCATCTGAATTAGTAGAAATAGTTAAGTAGTTTTTAGTTAAAAACTCTGATAACAGATACCATGAAAGTTATTTTGTTTTACTAGTAAATAGCCGTGTGGTGTGCCTCGCCTGTAATCCTAGCTCTCTGGGAAACCAAGGCGAGTGGATTGCTTGAGCTCAGGAGTTTGAGACCAACCTGTGCAAGAGCAAGACCCCATCTCCAAAAATAGCCAGACATTGTGGCTGGCTCCTGTAGTCCCAGCTACCAGGATGGCTGAGTCAAGAGAATGACTTGAGCCCAGGAGTTTGAGGTTGCTGTGAACTATGATGCCACAGCACTCTGCCAAGGATAACAAAGAGAGACTCTGTCTCTAAAAAATAAATAAATAAATAATAATAAATAAATAAAATTTATTTTATTTTATAAATTTATAAAATATAAATTTTGTTATAAATAATAATAAATAAATAAAGTAAAAATAAAAGTGAATAAAGAGAAGTGTAAGATTGCTTTCTGCTTTTCTGCCTTGAAAAACTCTGGTCAAACTTATACATTTCAGGTTTGGCACAGTGGATCACACCTATAATCCTAGCACTTTGGGAGGCTAAAGCAGAAAGGATTACTTGAGGCCAGAAGTTCAAGTCCAACCTGGGCAAAATAGTGAAACCCCTCCCCCCCGACCGGCCCCTCCCAAAAAAAAAAAAAAAAAAAAAAAAAAGCAATTGGCCAGTTGTAGTGGGTGGTATCAATCTGTAGTCCTAGCTACTTGGGAGGCTGAGCCAGGAGGATAGCTTGAGCCTGGGAGTTGGAGGTTGCAGTGAGCTGTGATCATGCCACTGCACTCTAGTCTGGAAACAGAGTGGAGGCCATTCTCAAAAATAGATAAAAAATAAATAAAGCTATACCTTTCAGATAATTTACGAATATTTTTTTAATCCTGAACACGGTTAACTAATTGAGAAATCCTTGCTACGAAAATTTTAACTAACTTTATGCCTAAATTGTGAGAAAAGGGCTACAATTAAGGTAAACTGAAAGAACTCTAGAGGGTAAGGGGAAAATATTAAGATATATCAAAATAGGAATTGAAGCCTCAACTCCAGCCAGATTCCCAGAATCTGAGTTGTTTCTGTTTTTAAAGACTTCGATGTAGTGATGGCTCAATCTCAAGTTTTCTTCCAAAGAGAAACTGGAATTAAATTAACCTTAATTATCTAGTGCAATACTTGCTAATCATCCAAGCTACTCATTATACAAAGACCTAGTCAAAGATAGACGCTGCCACAGAACTAAAGTCGATGCTTATTCTGAGACAGTTTTCTATATTTTGCTCAAGATTGTCAATGACTGTTTTGGGGGGCAGATAATTTAAAAAATCTTTGGGGGGAACCATCTTTTCTTTATGAGTTTCAAATGTAGGCGAGACTGGAGCAATTTAGTAGTTAAACAGAACTGCATTCAGCATCCTGTATGCATCCATAATTACATGTAAGTTAAAACTATAACGGAGAACTTAAGGGTAAGACAGAAGGATCACTTGAGACCAGGAATCTGCGCGCAGCCGGGGCAACATAGTGAGACCTCTGTCTCTTAAAATCATAAGAAGAATACTCAGACTAATAATAAGAAGAATACCATACCCGATGTATCTGTGACATTATTGTCTTCATTTTTGAATTATTTTATAATTGATAACTTACTAATTGAAAATTTAAAAATTTAAAACACAAAGCAGATATAATAAATTATAATGTAATTGAGGTTATTTCTTTCATTAGAGCTTTTAATCATATTTCTTCTCCATTTTCATACTCTTAGTTTCTTCAGTCTAATCTCTTGCTAAAATTTTCTGATCCATGAAAGCTTAAAAAACATAATTTCAAAAAAAAGCAAAATAAAACATAATTTCCTCTCACATTTTGTTCATAACTGAAGTTTTAACTCTGTAATTTGTTTTCTATCACAAATGTACAGTGAGAGTCAAAATGAATTAAGTGGTATAAAGCTTCTGTCAAATTCTTTCCTTTCTTTTTCTTACTCCTTTTTAGAGTGGTCTTTTTGTTAGACTTTGTTTGCTAATTTGTGGTAGCAAACACTTCTCCTTGCCATATATAACTTGACAGCTTACACCTTGCTCCACTTTTAAAAAACAAGTGCCAAAAAAAAAAAAACAAGTGCCAAGTTAAATATTTCAATAGTAACTCAGGAATAACCTAGAAGATGCTTAACCTTTGTAATTAAAGATTGTCATTAGAACCCATTAAAATTTTTGTTTAATTTTCATCTTCACTCTGATCCTCACTCACCTGAGGACTTGGAGTTTATAATTACAGAGCATAAGAAACGAAGATGGTGGTTACCTAAAACTCCAAACATGGGGAATGTGAGAATGAGGATGCCACCTGGCATTTGGCCAGTGATTGTTAGTCATCATTATAACCAGGCTCTACCTCTAAACTGATGATTTTACATAATATTTACCTATCATGTGTGAGAGAGAAGAAGGTAAAGAATGTATTACAAGGAGCACTGACTTAGACAAAAAACTCAATGTAAGGCTCTGTTCAATATAAAAGTACTCTAAACTTCTAAGAAGAATGAAAAGTAGGTGTGGTAGAGAAGAAAAAAGCGAGGCCAGGTGAGGTGGTTCATGCCTGTAATCCTAGCACTCTGGGAGACTGAGACAGGTGGATTGTGGATTGCCTGAGCTCACAGGTTTGGGACCAGCCCAAGCCATAGTGGGGCTAAAAAATAGCTGGGCTTTGTGGCAGGAGCCTGTAGTCCCAGCTACTCAGGAGGCTGAGGCAAGAGAATCGCTTGAGCCCAAGAGTTTGAGGTTGCTGTGAGCTGTGACGTCATTGTACCCTACAGAGGGTGACAAAGTGAAACTCTGTCTCAAAAAAAAAAAAAAAAAAAAAAAGAGAAAAATGTAGTTAGCTAGTTAACAAATCACAGGGATTTACAGATTTTTGGGCGGGGGCAGAAGGAGGAGAGTTTATCACCTGCCCATTTGCTTTGAAATTAAATTATTAAAAGGAAAAATTATACTCTTTCAATTTGTCATGAATCAGTCTAACACAGTGGTAAGCTCATAGTTTGAGATGAAAAACAAAAACTGTTGATCACCTCAGGTATTTAGCTAGCATTTTGTTTTGCATGTGAAATATGTTTTTAACAGTCCTCTCAACCTGTGATTAAATGCAAGATAATCTTTAAACAAGAAGAACTTTTTTTAAAAGCCAAATTTCATTAAGGCTGCAAATGTTTTCAAGAAATAGAAACATGAATGTCGTAAGATTTTCCAAAAATCTCAGGACTTCTGGGGAATTTCCAGTATTTGTAGGATTTAAACACTTTTGCCTCTTAAAACTTGGATAATCAGCAAAAATACATGTCTCGTAAGAGGACATTTCCAGCAAAAATCATATAAGTAGAATGAGATGAGACACTTCCAAGAGAATCGTGTCTGGAAAAGTTCTTGCCACCGTTACACCCCAAGGAAGCAATGTTCAGGTATATGGCACGGATCCTGGGTAAAGTAAATGATTCCAACTGGGACTTTACCTCACAAATGCAAACAGTGTAACCTAATCATGTGTATCCTCGTATTAATGCAAAAAAAAAAAAAAAAAAAAAAAAAACTTTTCCAGGGAAAACTAATTTTTGCCACATTAAATGAAAATTTGATCTTGAGTTTGTGCCTATACACTATACGTTTTAAAAGATGGTGGGTGCTTTAAGCTAGTCTGTGCCCTTTACTGTTTATTTTAATATCTTGTCTCCAAATCCATAAATGCAACTCTATGTCAGGGCAAAACTGTATTGCTGGTTTGGACATGGTGTTCTTGCTTTTATTTTAATCATTCATTTCCTTTTATGGCAAGTATTATAATATGTCTCTTTCATCAATGATCGAATTTTTGGTATTTTTAGTTGTTTGTAGGCTAGACGTTTGAGGAGTAGAACACTTTTCCTCTCATGCTTTTCAGTGTCCATAACGTTGAACATGAATTTATTGAAAGTCTGTCTAGAAATGTCATTTTTTTTTTTAATTTATGGCCCTAAGAATTTTTGAGCCTGGCAGAAGAGGTAAGTGGAAATTGATGACTTGGGAAATACTAGTTATTGACTATATGATCCTGAGTAAGATACATAACCTTCGAGCCCTAGTCTGCCAACTATAAACAAAAATAAAAATTCATTCCTGCAAGGTTGTTGGGATGATTTAATGAGGTCTGAGTAAAGTGAATAGGACATGTGCTAAGTCCTTGGTAAATGGGAGGCATTAGCTTATGTTTACAATTTTTCTCAGGGGAAATGAACAAAGGGGAAGGTACTGCTGCCTGGAATAAAGGCCAGTACACAGTCAAATTCTCAGTATCAAAACACTATCTTGATGTTTTCTGCTTCTGCAGAAAAAGTGTTAATAAGTAAAACGAAGATATGTCAATTTGTATTATCACAAAGCCATTGGAAAACAAATCTCGCGTGGGATTAAACGTAGTATCTGAGGACTACAAAAGAAGAACGGTGTAATTATAAAAAGAAAAGAAGGTGAGACGTACTTTAAATAAATTGAGTTCCTATAGTAGGTAGGCGCATATAGTAAACCACTTTCAGAACTTTGAAAACTTGATGAATAAAAATCAACCTATAAGAATAAAGGTCAGAATGTGTCCCCACCATAAAGCAGTTGGCAGGATGATGATTTTAGAAACAGAGTCTCACTATGCTGGGGAGGCTGGAGTGCAGTCGGGACTAGTCCAGGTGAGACTGTGGCGTCCTGTAACTTTGAACTGCTGGGCTCATGTGATCCTCCTACCTCACCCTCCCAAATAGCTGAGGCGACAGCCCGACAGCCCGTGCCACTATGCCTCGCTGGAACAGATCAAGGGAAAAAATAGAAAAAAGAGACAGAATTAATTTTCATTAGAAATCCATAATGATTCCCTTTGTCTTTCGAGAAGTGATGACTGCAATCCTGCCTTCAAGATGTTACAACAGCTGGATCCTGGCTCTTTTACAGCCTTGTTAAGCTTCACAGCTGAGCTGTAGCTGTTCTCGAGGTTTTACCGTTACTTCCAAGTCTCTGAATTTCTTTCCACTAGTGATCCTTGCACACAGAGTTCCCTCTGCCCCAGTCACATTCCTTCTCTTTCACCCAACTCCTGCTTATTCTTCAATTCTCAACTAAAATCTTATTTCCTCCTGGAATCTTTCCCTGGGCCGCCTGTTTTACACTTCCATGGCACCTTGTTCTTTTCTTATCACTGTGTGGTCTGAGTTATTCAGTCCCTAATGTACTGTACTCACTATGAAAACAGGAACCATTCCTTGCCTTATGCTCTGCTGTGTCTCCAGCGCCTACCATTTTGCCCGGCATAATTTGGTCTGAAGATATGTCAAAATATCTTCAAAATAACTGGCAAAAATACAAATAAAGGCAGAAGTATATATATAAAAAAAGCAAAATTAATGAATGCAATTGTAGCAGGTATAACTTTCTGTTTCTTTGTCAGATACATGTATCCCATCAGGGAAATAGTTATTAAAGTTGAAACTAGCTGTTCATATCATTATATCTCTTCTCCCTTTTTCTGTCCTCTCCAAACTATCTTCTTTTAATGTTAGTATGCCCTTTTCCACACAATAACTCTGATACATAATTATTAGTATCTTCACTTGATGAGACTGAGGTGAAGGGACCTGTCCAAAGTGGCCGAGACAAGATCTAATACCAGGTCTGCGTGCTCTTAATTACTCTGCTCTCCCAGTGACCTTGGAGTGGGGACTAGACCAGCCAAAAAATTGCAAGACTCTGATTCTGTATTTAAATCTAATTATAAAGGTATGCAACGGTTTCCTAGTTTTATATGTGACTCACATTTGGAAGCAACCTAAGGCCTGCTTTGCAGAAAGAGGTCTTTTCTTGGTAAACTGACATTTGACTTGAGAAAATTTAGAACCCTATCCTGGCTTGCAGTGATTTTTCTAAGAGAAAGCTGTGGTGTGACACTGTGTCTGGATAGTCAAGGCCAATTCTAGGAAATGCATTTGGCAGTGGCAGCAAATTTATTTCCTTTATTTCTTCTCTTCTTTCTTTCCTTCTCTACCTCTATCCTTCTTTCCTTCCTTTGCCTCTTCCCCTTCCTCTTTCTTTTTTCTTTCCTTACTCCTCCTTTAGCTATAAAACAACACCTTCTTATCACAAAAATACGAATAAAGGCAGAAGTACATGTATAAAAAAAGCAAAAGACTCTCTCTTTGAAAATAACTAAATTATAGGCAGATAAACATTTGCTTGTGAGTTATTTTATTTCTTTCTTTCTTTATTTATTTACTTTTGATACCTGTAGTGCAGTGGCGACATCATGGTTCACTGCTACCTCAAACTCACAGACACAAGCAATCCTTTTGCCTCAGTCTGCTGAGTAGCTGGGACTACAGGCACATGCTACTGTGCCTACCTATTTTTCTATTTTTAGTAGAGACAAGGTTTCACTCTTTCCCAGACTTGTTATTTATTCCTTACAACAAACTTCCATGTCAAAATATATAGACCCACCTCATTTTAATGGCTGCATAATACTCCACAGGATGAACATTCATTACTACATTTAATTATTTGTCTATTGCTAGACATTTTAGTACTGCCTTGGTGTCTCTTTCACTTTACACTTAGGACTAAATGTGGAACCCCCATTTCCTATGCCTAGGTCAATTTCTTGTGAATTTCCTAGGCCTCAATTCCATGAATGGACTGTATTCCTTCATTGATACATTCATTCACCTTGCCCCAGGCGGAAG
>CAUYRH010171723.1:0-20989 GCA_963574655.1 Perodicticus potto | reverse complement strand
ATCTACTTTAAAAAAAAAATCACATTTTCTTCAAAAGGCTTGTTTGTACATATAATCTATGTATCTATCTCTTTCTCTCTCTCTCTCTCTCTCTCTCTCTCTCTCTCTCTCTCTCTATATATATATATATATATATATACTCTCTTTCTATGTATATATGTACACTATTATGGTAGTCCCCAAATTTAAATTTTAGAATTTAAAGTTTTGAAAATAAAAATAATTACATAAATAGATTACACAGACACAATTATTGCATTTAAAAAATGAATCATCCAACTCAGCAAAAATACTTTCAAAACAAATTCTAAACTATCTCATAAGGATGTTCCAAAATTTTTAATGAATACAATAAAAAATTATGAGTCAAAAGAAGTAGGCTGAAAGATTAATGTCAAAATTGAACATACATCGTTTGTGCTCTGTGTGTAATAGCACAAATTAAGAATAATTTTCACCTATAATTCTCTGTAGGAGTTGCATATTTTTCATAAAACATATCAAATATCCACTTTTTTCATGATCTGATATAAAATTAAACAACCAATAGAAATATACTTACATTCAGAACAGGTGACCAATGATAGAAAATTCATAGTGCCTAACTTAATCTCAATGTAATTTTGCAAAGAAATTTATATCAATAAAGATGTAAAAGTACCAAAGTATTTATTTCATTTAAAAGATGACAAAAATTATATATCAGTCTATCTTTTTAATAAAAAATGGCTACATACTTTCACAGTCATTTTTTTTTTTTTTTTTTATTAAACCATAGCTGTGTACAATAATGCAATCACGGGGTACAACGTGCTGGTTCCATATTTTAATGGAAAACTATTTAGAATCAAGGATTCAGATTAAGATTATTTTTGTTGTCATATTCTTCTGTTTCAAAGTTTATATGTTATAGAAAAATTAGAACAAGAATATAAGCAAGATGTAATATCAGTGATATCCTCCTAAAAGTGTCACAGGATTGACAAATATGCATGTTTAGATATGTAAAATTAGGCTTGGTGCCTGTGGCTCAAGCGGCTAAGCGCCAGCCACATACACCTGAGCTGGCAGGTTTGAATCCAACCTGGGCCCAGCAAACAACAATAACGGCTGCACCCCAAAAAATAGCCAGGCATTGTGGCAGGCGCCTGTAGTCCCAGCTACTTGGGAGGCAGATGTAGGAGAATTGCTTGAGCCTAGGAGTTGGAGGTTGCTGTGAGCTGTGATGCCACAGCACTCTACCCAGGGTGACAGCTTGAGGCTCTGTCTCAAAAAAAAAAAGTAAAATTAGGTGGTGCCTGTGGCTCAAAGGAGTAGGGTGCCGGCCCCAAAGGCTGGTGGTGGTGGGTTCAAACCCAGCCCCAGCCAATAATTGCAAAAAAAAAAAAAAAAAAGTAAAATTATTATAATTTCTTTGACCTACTTTATGTGTATTATTAAAACATCATGCTAATTATTATCTTTTATGGAAAATTATTTTCAGAACAGTTTGTTATTTCTTAATATTACTCTTCAAACAAGTTACTTTAGTACTGCTAGTTTTTTAGTAGTTTTGTAATTCACTGCTCATAGTGGTGAGAAAATAAGAGTGATTTCCTGAAGTTTTCCATGAAAATATGTGTTTCTGGCCATTCATATGATAAAAAATTTTTCCTGCATGTTTATGATTTGTATGAAATTTAAGTATATTAACAAACACTGTATGAAACCCCCAAAGATAGAATTACTTTAATTCTTTCAATTAAAAAGAAATATTGTTCAATTTCTAATGTAGTTTCTTAATATTTAAAACCCTGCCTTGAATCATATGACTTTAAACTGAAGTTTAAACATAAAAATGTATAAAAGTGGACAAAATGTATTAAAAACAAAACTTGCACGAAGTATTATTACTATTAATGCCTATGAAAACATGTTTGATCCGTCAATGATCCGAGTTAAGTAATATGTAAATTTTAGGAAAGGTCAGGGCTATGTTAATTTATGCAGCCTTCCATGATTTCAAGGCCATGTATTAGAAAGCTTTAGATGAAACATTCTCTGACCAAAATAAGTGCAATATCTTCCCAGTTGGCTAGAACAATTAAGAATCTATGTTTATATAAGTATTCAACTTTTCCTTAACCTTTTCTAGAATGCTGACCATAAACTGGCCATTTGTCTTGGGATGTATTTTTGTATACTGACTGCAAAGAAAAAGCCTTTCTGATATAGCAAATTAAATCAGGGGCTACACTTAGGGCATCTATAAAAATTCAAGAATTGAAGAGATACTTCATTTTACATATAAATATTTTAAAATCAGGACAACTGAAGTTTTTGTAAAAGAAAATCAACTTACAGATTCCCAGAACTCTTTGACCAAAAACCCATGCATTCTTTAAAATTAAATGTTAATATACTACTCAGTAATATGGCTTTTAAAGTATATATTTTTTTTGAAAAGTTTTTTTTTTTTTTTTTCTGCTCTCCTTCATTTATATTCTTGTGAAAAGGAGACTACTATAGGTATTGGTGCAAACTTCTCCCACCCTCTGCCTCTGTGCTAAGATGCTGCCATTGCATTAATATAATAGGTCAATCATTTGGTGGGCATCATGTCTTTTAAAAAAATTCCCACACTCAGATGGCTGTCAGTGGTAGTGCCAGTGAACCGTTATGCAAAGCCCCCCAAACACTTTGTAAACTCGAATCTTCGAGCACAATAGTAAAGTTCAGTTCTGGAAAAAGATAGTGTACTGAATACACAATACTGAGCTTTGTCTGTTTGGGGCTTCTGTCGAGGGAGAAGGCTACTTAATCTCCCCATTTGCCCTGGGGATTCTAACTGTTTTAATGTGTCCTTTTTGAGAGTCTGTGAACTGTAGAATATAGGCTGGTAACAACTTTCTTTGGGGCTTTCCTTGGAAAAGCCCGAGCTGCCAACACAAGAAAGCTGACACAGTGGTGCTAACAAACACAAAGGGGACCTTTAGCTGTTTTTGCAAACGGCCTGGCTCCAGTTTCATGTCATGCCTTGATGAAGGATCTAATTCTTTGGCTCATTTCATAGGAATCTAGCTTTTGTGACAGTGTAGAAAGGATAGCTTCTTCATCAAGTTGGAAAAGAATGGGAAAATTTGATGTAACATCAGAAAGTTTCATGATACTTAAAATAAAGGATTCAATAAAGTCAGATTGTTAACTGAATGACACTTAATGGCACATTGCCAATCGCCTTTGTTGATAATTTATTTTAGGGTCCATTAGTATTATTTTCTTGAATTGGATGTTTTAGTAAAATGGCAACATTATTTATCTGCTATGATTCATTATTATGAATATGGAAAAGGATATACTGCATAGAGAGCTAACTTCAATGTGTCTTTTTTTTTATTGTTGGGGATTCATTGAGGGTACGAGATGCGTCACACACGGAGACCCCACCCCCTCCCTCCTTCCCTCTCTCTACTCTTCCTTTTCCCCACCCACTTCAATGTGTCTTTGAAAATTCAAAGGTCTGTAGGCAATTGTATTGGAAATGTTATTCAAACTTTTGGAAAATTATTTATCTCATTCAAGTGAATATTCCTAAGATGCTAAAAAGGAATTTCATAGCTAGGAGACCTAGTTCTTCTACCCCTTTAAGCAACATTCCTACCCCCCGCTTAACTGAATTTCCATGAATCAATCCATCAATATACTAGAAGTTTGCCATCTGGAAAAGTCACATGGTGCCTATGCTTATGTATTTATGATAGTTATTAAAAAGTTATATGAAACATACATATGAGTGAGTCCAAAATAGAAACCTTAAGAGTAAAGAAATGAAGAGGCATTTTTACAAGGACAACATCTAATAAATTTCATAATATTGGATGCATTATAAATTCGGAATAAAATAACAAAAGATGAAAAAACATTTTTTCTTTTTTGAGACAGAGTCTTGCTCTGTCACCCAGGTTGGAATACCATAGTAGGAATCATAGCTCACTGCCGTCTCAAACAATCCTCCTGCCTCAGCCTCCTGAGTAGGTAGGACCACAGGTGTGTGCCATCATACCCAGCTACCTTGTAATAATTTTGTCGAGATAAAGTCTCACTGTGTTCCTCAGGTTGGTTGCCAACCCCTGAACTCAAGCAGTCCTCCCACCTTGGCCACCCAAAGTGCTGGGATTATGGGCGTGAACTGCCACATTTGGCCAAGGTGAATTTTCTTAAAATTAAAAAAAAAAAGTTATCTGTAAGATTTTGGATTAATGGAGTGAAATAATGTAGTAATGTTAGTAATGTAGTAATGTTTCTAATGGAAAAGGAAAAGAGCCTCATGGTGCAATTCTAAATCCCAAATGCCAGTTCATGCCTACAGAAATCCCAGTTACTTGTGGTTTTGCCTGGCCCACCCTCGGAGTTCTCCTCATCAGCTTCCTATTTCCACACATCTTGATTCTTTGCATACTGACTTGTATGGTCTGGTGGGAGGTAGATGGAACTTGTTTTTAAATTCCCTGGGAAAGAACTTCCCTAATCCCAACTAGTGTATCATTTTACTGCCACCTAGTTGTCTTCTAATGAGGCTTTTAGGAATGCTTCATATATAAATTGGGGAAATGCCTTTAGCTTCCTTTGAGTGATTAAAAAATGATTATTTGTGAGTCATGACCAGAAAATGGAAGAATTTAAGGTAGTTGATTCTTAGGCAGGACATAGAAATGTCACAAGGGACATAACACATTTCAATGTTATTTTCAAATGCGGTGGTTAATGGATTTTTTTTGGAAATAATTTGTTGTGCTCTCTCTCCCTCTGATGGTAGATTCTACATTTATCTATCTCTAACCACTATGTTGTTCCTACTTGAGAATTGCAAATAAAACTGTCCAGAGACCAGTTTATGCCTGAAAGGATAACAACTCAGGGCCAAACAAAAATATACAATCAACCATAATCTTTTTAGCACTATGCTCAAGCAAGTTGATTTCATTCTTAACTGAAAATTTCTCATTGGGGAATGATAGGAACTGTAGCCTAATCCAAGTTAACTTCAATGCTCAAATTTATTCTACATGGGCCAATTAGCAGCAAAGTAAATGACTATAAAAGAAAGTAAGATAATTCAACTGTGCAACTGAAAGACTCTAATTCACAAGTATCACCCAATTCTATAATAAAGAAAAATTCTCTCAGGGTTCTTATCTAGAGTGACAGACATCTTCAAAGGGAACTTACTAAACAAAAATTATTCTTGAACGGAATTTCAATTACGGATTTGAATCAAACTCTGGGAATTTGTTTGACTTTTACAGAAGAATATTTTGCTGCCATAAATCGTTCCTTAGTTTACCCTAATGTCAACAGGAGGCTGGAGAATTTCAGCATTTTTTACCTTGAAAGCTTGAGCTTTAAACTGTTATTAATTTGATTGCACTGGTTGACTAGAAACAAAGTCTAATATCTTTAACATGTCCAGATTATTATGAGGTGGTCTAGTATATTGCCTGAAAGCATAGACAGTTGCTGGATTAAATTCTTTCCCATTGATTCATTGTGTGACAATGGGTGAGTCATTTAATCTGTCTCTAAGTTTTCTTATTGGCAAAATGAGGATAATAAAACTTACCAGATTTTTGAAGGTTAACGCTAGCTAAAATTTTGTGAGTGCTTTCTACATGCCAGGAATTTTTCTAGATGCAGTTTATACATCTTTAGAACAAATTTATGCTGTTAGGTACTAGTCTTATAGTTTAGATATATTAAATAATTTGCCCATAGTTACACGATTTTGATCTTGTAGATCTGAGTTTTGAGCCCAATAACTGGGATTCCAGAATCCATACTTTCACTCACTACCTTAGACTTTTTGCATCAGTGTAAGTTTCCAAGACAGTGTCCAGCAAATAACAGGATTCAGTAAAAATCATCTGTCAAGATTCTGATTAGAAAAATATGAAAAACCTGCAATCCTGATGAGATGAAATAGGAAATGGACATGTTTATTAATTTACTTTCTTGTAAGAGAAAAAGTCAATATCAAACATTGTAAAAATGATAAATTAATTTAACTCTAATATAAAATATACTCAATATGAAGACATTTATTTATAGCAAAAAATCAGTTACCAATATTTTTATTCTGTACTTAGAAATATTACTTTGAGATATATTTTTCCATGAAACCAGGAAGCACTGTTGGAAATGTACCAATTGTGAGTTATTCAATAATACAGCATTAACAAAAGCATAAACACTAGTAATTTGATAAATCTTTTCAAATTCAATATCCTATTAGCTGTATATTTGAACAAAATGAGCACTTAACCCACTGATAGAATTTGGAAGCTCAGAATGAAACAATTTCTTATTTATATAACTAATGATTCAGAACATTTCTGTTTAAAGTATTTACCCTGATATGACCATTGCCAGGTATCTCAATCCACAAAAATTTAGAAACACTGATATGCATGATAGGAACACGATGAGTCATGTTGATTTAATTTATGTTGTTTGGGGATAGTTAAATTTTAGCTTCCTCTGACTTCATGATCTGAGATTCAGCTGAAAGGGCTGATAGGCAAGATTTTCACAGTGTGGAAACAATGTTTTTGGGTTTTTTTAGACAAGTAGAATTAAAAGGAGAGAACTAGGAGATGTTCTCCCTGATTTGAGACTGAATACTTAAGGGAGTGATGAACTTTTGAGGGCCTATCACTGCCACATTGTTTCTATCAATAGCCCTAAAACAGTGGACAGCACCTTTTTCTTGATTCAGAGGATGCTGGCAATTATGGTTTCTTGTGGCTAGAAAGTGGCAAACTGCAATATACTGCCTCTGGAAATAACTTCATTACTATAAGTTTCAGCAAGTTGATTACTTAATGGCAAATGAGTGACGTGAATGAATCTTCTCTATAACTAAAGCCGGATCTATAATGTTAACTATTAAGTGAAGAAGAAAACTTTCTAACTAATATATTTATTGATGTAATCATTTCACAAATAGCTGATAAGAGCCTATTATCACATAACATGCTAGAGGCAGACGGGGAGACTACAAGGACCACAGCATATTTTTGTAGCCCTTTCAGGTTTAAAATTAGCAAATTAGCAAATGGAGTTTTCTCCTGCATAAGCCGCTATTTAGAATTTCATCCAGGTACAAAATACAAGATTTTACATGCCAAGAAATCCTGGAAAGCTGCTGAGCATTAAAGGTTGTACTGCTAACGTGGGCAACCATGTTGGATGGTGACCACACTGCACTTCTGCAAGATAAACATTTTATTCAATTCAAAGTCCTCTTGCCATTTTCTTGAGTGCATGCCACTGTGCAAATTAAACTCCTCATAACTTTCCCTCTTACATTCACCAAAATACCTAAAAGAAAGTTCATTTGCCCTCTGGATCCTAATAGTGAAATTTAGTGGCACTATTTGCTGAGTTTTTCAAATGCTCTGTGAAAGGAAAAGGTGACTTTTGAGTTTCCTATAATAGAGCTATTGCTGTCCCTTTTCAATATGAGTTTGTATTGCAAGATTTAAGTAGTTTTCAAAACACTTCATATATCTAGTCAAAGACTAAATATTATTAAACCCATTTTTAGATGAAAGCCAAAAACACAGATTGATAAAGAACAAAGACATTAAATTAAAAAGTGGAATAATGACTGTGTTGGTGGATTCAACCAACACAATGGGTAGACCTTCAATGTGTTAAAGTAGACTTTTCAAATAGGGATTTACTCATAGCTGTTTTCAGAGTTTTAACAATTTTAGTAGTTTTCTTATAAATTATGTGGAAAAAATAAAGGCATATTAAATTAAATATTTAGGAACACCTGTCATTAAACATTTTTTAAACATTTGAATTGTGTATATACAAAAATGTACAATTACATTAACACTAGCCATCTGATTTATTACTAGAGTACACATTTTACATTTCTACTATAGTACAAGAAATACATTATGTGGATCTTCCATGAAGAGCTTGATAAAATTTTACTGCAGGGTCGCCACTAGGGGGTGATCACTAGAAAATAAAGGGACATCTTTCTACATGCTAGAGAAAAACAAAACAAGGAAACCTCATTTCTATAGACTCAGTCTTCCTCCTCTTTCCTTCCTAATATACGTTTTGATGTGCATGGGAAGAAGCAATCTTTTATTTTTCTATGCATATGTATCAAAAGATATTTAACTTAAGAATGAATTCTTTCCTTAGGCAATAATTAACAATGTTTTGTAATGATGAATCTTCAAAGGATTCCATGAGGTCTTTTTCCCCCTGTACCTTTTATAGGAAAGAACATTTTAGGACCTGATGTTCTAACACATTTCCTATAGGTTGGCAAGAATCTTAAAATGAATGTGCTGAATAACTCACTAAAATTATTGAACATTTTGATGTGTAACTTTATAATTTCTGTAGTTGCTAGTGACATTGTTAGGAATTATGAAATAATCACATTTAATTACTGTGCATTTGTTTTTATTGAAAAATATAGTTAATTATTTTGAGCAACAGGAGAGTTGATGCACATTTGAGCATAGAGGAAATTCCAGGCATTTCTCTACTTGAGAACTCAGACACATAGCTCTTAATTCAAAAACTGAAAAACGAATAGCAAGTTAAAGAAGGCAAAGGATTCTCTTCAATTTTAATCAGAAGATGTCCATTTTAGAAATTACAGTGTCTTTATATAAACCTAAAGTGTATAGATTGAATATAAACAGCACCAGTTTCTAGATTATTTCTTGCTAATAATGTCAAAATGTTTAACATTTCTTAATGACATACAGGCAACTTTCCAAACCTTTATTGATATGATTATGAAACTATAATGACCTTAACCAATTCTTTCTTTCTAATTAAGTGATAAGAATTACTTCAGCATGCTCTTTCTTTCTTCCCTCCTTCTTTTCCTCCTTTCCTTCCTTCCTCCCTACTTTTCTTCCCCCCTTCTTCCTTCTTTCTCTCTCCTCCCCTCTCTTCTTTCCTTTCTGAAATTATCAAGTAGAAATGGATGCTAAATAAAACTGGTGATTTTTTAATTTTAAATGGCTCATTATAAAATGTAGTAGGCAAGTTAAGGGAAAATTTTAGGGAGAAGTGTCTTTGGTTGGGAAAAATAAGTGCAATAAAGAGAGTTTGAGTAACGTAACTCATTTTGATCCTCCTCAGACAATACCAGCAATTGTTCATCATGTGCTGATACGCTGCTGAAATGGGCCTTTCTAAAGACTTGTTAATTAAGTGGACATTTTGTGATTTCCTGGTACCAAGGGTATCCTTATTTACATATGTTTAAAACTTATTTACTCCAATTGTTGGTGGGAGTTCAACAATTTTGGAAAGGAAAAAGGTTCTTTCTGTCGCCTTCTGTCCTGGTGAACAACAGCATCATAATACTGAACTCAACTAGTGTTCGTCACTGTTGTGATCAATTTCACAGTAAATTTGGTCTGTTTCTCCTGGGGCAAGACTTAATTCTGTTGATAATTTGATCTGGGAAAACACTCTGTGGCATTAATATCTGCTATGGGATCCATGTATAACAGAATGACTTTTAAATTGACTTAGAATTATTATTCATTATAAATATATACCATCTTGCTAAATTGGATAAGATTAATTTTACTTACAAAAACAATGTATAGTTTAAGCTAATATCTGCAGACCACTTTGTTTTTTTCTTAAGGCCTCTTTGCACTATAACTTGGGTCAGCAAAAATATCAGATGGTGGAATGACTTAAAACTTGTTTTGAAGTTATTTAGAAGTTAAATTTTAGCTGAGTTCACATTTTCAGCAAATACAAATTCTTAAGCAGTATTTTTAAAATATGCAAGTTTATATCATCTACGTGGGACTGTTAGATTTAATTACTTTAAAAATAAACACAGTGAGCACATTGTAAAGATAGCCAGAGTAAATGAAGGTAGGAGGCATGTGTTTAACTCCAATTAACTTAATTTACTTACAAACAAAAAGATCTTTCTTTTGCCATCAGCAGCACACTCACTATTCTGAGAAATGTCAGTGATACCTAATGGCTATTAACTTTTTCCTCATTTCTTTGTGGAGAAAAATTATCTGTCTTATAATTAATAATAACCAATTGTCAATGAAAACTAATAGTATTGCAGGATTACTTTTAGGAATGCTTATGGTAAGACAATAATATTTTCATTTGTTTAGATTAATGTAAGTATGTTTGTGTTTTCCAGTGACTTGGTTTGCTCAATAAACAAGTGGAACAAAATAGAGAAATCAATTAGGCAAGATTGGGAGAAATTAGAGGGAAATGATTAAATGTAGAATTGAACTATAGCATGACTCATTTATTTTCTAAATTAAAACTCTCAGAAAATTTTATTCCTCATTTTTATTAAAGTTGATTTTATTTTAAATATAATTTCTTGCATTAAATAAAGCAAAATGTGTTCATTCCCAGTTCACAAAAGAAAACGCATATCATGATGAAAAAAAGTACACTTCATCTAAATTTCCTTTTAAAATTTTTCACAAATTGTTATTTAAATTATGTACCCTATGGCATTCATGTAGATAATTAAATAAATAGAGAAAAGTATAAAACACTAAGTTGCCACTTAAAATTCTTAAACTCAGTGCTCACTATTACTATTGCTAGCCTTCGATAAACAGGTACTTATCGTACTTTTATTTTTCCTCTAAAACTGGCACTTTCCATGTTAATGAATGAAAATATACATCAATATTTTAATTAGCCGAGCAGTCAAATTCGTTGATATGCCACTATTTATTTAATAAAAAATAAATTTGATAATCATTACCATCTTATTTACCTAAAAAATATTCCCAATTCATAGTTTCACTAATTGTTTCACATTGTCAAAAAGATTACATACTATATAATTCATACTAGTATGTGCCAGTCTACAAGATAGGTATATTCATTGTTGTATTTATTCTTATTTTTTTGGTTGTGAAAAGATGAGTGTATTTGAAATGGCCTACATGAGCAATAACAATTTTAGCTCTAATAAGTGAGGCAGAAAATCAAAAAAGTAGTTGAATTCTTAATTATTTGAAGGTAAAAACCAACAGGATTTGTTTTCAAATCAGATGTGGGGAGCATGAAAGATATTTGAGCCAATGGTGATTTCATAGGTTTTGTCCCGAGTGCTAGCCAAGATGAGTTGCCATTTACTGAGATGGGGAATGGTCAAAAGAACAAGTTTATTGGGGAACAGAAGTTCAGAGTTTTTTTCTTTTTTTTCCTAGACATTTAATTTTGAGAAGTCCTTTAGACATCTATTTGGAGATGTTAAGTAGGCAGTGGGATATACTACTCGTCTATATTTGGGGGACAGGTCTGGAGTAGAAACATAAAATTGGTAATTATAAGATAAAAATGATATTTTTAGGAATTACGCTTTTATTAATTGGCTAACTAAAGTTTCACTTCTGTTGTACTAGAACATTTTCCAAATTTCTTAAACCGATTTTTAAAAAATTTTTTAATATTATTATAATTTTGTATGTTGTTATTTTTAATTATTATGGGTACAAAATAGTTGTATATATTTAAACTTCGAGTTTTACTCCATTCAATTGTATTTTTCTTTTTATTTTTGTGAGACAGAGTTTCACTCTGTGTCCTGGGTAAAGTGCTGTGGCGTCCTAGCTCACAACAACCTCAAATTATTGGGCTCAAGAGATCCCTTTGCCTCAGCCTCCTGAGAAGTGGGGTCTACAGGCACCTACCACCACACCCAGCTAGTTTTTTCTATTTTTGGTAGAGAAAGGGTCTTGCTTTTGTTCAGGCTGATCTTGACCTCCTGAGCTCAAACAATCCACCCACCTGTTTCCCAGACTGCTAGGAAAACAGGCATGAACCACTGGGCCTGGCCTCTACTCCATTTTATCTTTTCTATCCTCAATTCCTTCCTTTTAAATTTCACCTATAATAATAATGGAAGCCCACAGTTATGTACCACCAGCCATTTATCAAGGATAGAGAAGTTGGGAAAATTATGGAAAAGTATTTAGGAAATTGACACTGTTTGTATAGGGGAGGTAGTAATAGAGAATCAAAATCAATAATTGATGCCTATCCAGTCTATTTGAAACCCATCACCAATTTTTTTTTTGCAGTGTTTGGCCGGGGCCAGGTTTGAACCCACCACCTCCAGGTTATGGAGGTGGTGCCCTACCCCTTTGAGCCACAGGTGTCACCCTATAATCAATTTTTTAAAAATATTACTCTCTTATTTTCAGTCATAATTATGATATTTGGTAATTATCATTTTCTTGATTTTTTCTTTAGCTGTAAAACCAAAACAATTAAAAATAATTAATTTCAAGTTTAAGATGCTCAGTAAAACTAAAATTAGCTCTTATCAAGCAAATTAACACTTTCCAATTCACCCCTTTGGCTGTTTTGAATTTTAAACATCCCCCACCCAAACACACATATACAAACATATGCATTCAAATTCTCATAGATCACACAGACTGAGAATTTAGTTTACTCAAGTTCTGTTTGTTTGCCTTTTCAGTCAATATCCATTAGTGGCCCAAAACTATATTCTTAAGCCTGAGAATATGGGGTTCCACAGGGTCTGGAAATATAAATCTCATTCAAAGAGTGCTCAAGTGATTCTGAACTGTAAGAGTTTCCTCTGGCTAAGCTCATGCCTATAATCCTAGTACTTTGGAGACCAAGGCTAGAAGATCTTTTGAACCCAGAATTTTGAGACCAGCCTGGACAACACAGAGAAACTCCATCTTTACAAAAAATAAAACAGGAACTGGATGGTGGATGTGGTGTGTGCAGTTGTATTCCTAGCTAATCAGGTGACTGAAGCAGGAGGATCTTTCTATCCCAGAAGTTTGAGGCTACTGTGAGTAATTAACATTTGCATTCAAGCCTGAGTGACAGAGTGAGACCTTATTTCTAAAAATAGTTTACTGTGGAAATGAGTAGATGTGATTCCCAGTCCATGGCTTAGTATAACTGATGGCTGACTGTATGAGTTGGGTGTGATCTGGAATAATTTTCATGTAAAACAAACTGTTCACTGTTCACAAACCAGTGTGAAAGAGAAGTAACCAGACTGGAAATGGTGGGGAAAGAGGAAATAAAACACACAAGAGACAAAGGTGAGGTTGGAAGGACTGGAGCAGCTAAGACTGCAGCCAGTGCTGAACCATGAAAATGGCTTTGTTATACAGCATCTAAACAAGGTCATTTATTTAAATAAAGTTGCTTACTAGAGGGAAATTGATGTGAATCTAGTACATGGAGTAAAGATTAACTTTAGGGATGAACAGCTACAGTACTTTCAAGCAAAAGATAAAAGAGAAAGTATTCAGGGGCTACATGACTTCTGGCAGAAGAGAAAAGAATGTTGTTCAAGGAGGAGAAGCATTTGGGGGTCTCTCCTTGAATGTCTCCCCAGGCTGTGGGGGCCTTGCTGCCTCACAGCCCAAACTCCAGATTCACTAAAATATTAAGTAATAAGTATGTGCTGATATAAAGATTTTAGTAAGACTTGACAGGACAATTATCCAGGGAAAAATATTTTATTACCTGACATTTTTAAGGAGCAAAGTATATGATAAAAATAGAAAAACAGGCTAAATTTAAATCAGCTTTATCATTATGTTAAATTTTCTTACAATGTATCCTCTTAGTGCCTGCCCTGAGAATATTCTTCTACTTCCATTTCCTTAATATTATCATTGTAAAGGATGATACCTATGATTTTGTTTGGGGCATTTATCTTTGTTACAGTGTCACAAAATAATAAGCAGAATATAGAAGCTATACCAGTTAATTAAATATGCATTTTTACCAAGCTCCCCAATGAACTCTATGCAGAGTAAAAACTTGAGATACACTAAATTTAAGGGGTGAACAGAAAAGAAGAAAGCAGAGAAGGAAGGATCAGGGAAGTTCGGGTGGAGATAGAGGAATCCTAGGTGAACAATCATATTCTGTGCTCCACTGAAATTAGGCTTGACTCTCTGATTTGTTCTGACTAGTAAATGTAAATGAAAGTGGGATGGGTCACCTCTGTGCAGTAGCTTTAAGGGCCAAGTTCCCTTTTTCCTCTGCCAGAATGACTGAAAATAAAACACACAGAGGTTGTTCCATTAGCCTGAGGCTTGAAGTGTGAGAATGTTGACAGAACCACCAAGATTATGTAAGTAAGAAATAAACAACCCTGTTAAAAGCTACTGAGATTTGGGGATTGTTTATTCTTGCAGCATGACTCAATATTTTCTGACTGGTATAAATGACTTCAAGAAGAATGGAGTAAGAAAAAAAAATCAACTGTTGAATAAAGATCAAATAAGGTAAGAAAGGTAGAGGAATGTCTAATGAATTTGTCAGTGAGAAGGTCAAGGGTGCACTGACTGACAAGAGCAGTTTCAGTGGAGGGGTGAGAATGTAAGTCAGAAAAATTAATTATCCTGCAGGTCATCAGTACAACATGGCCGTCTTTGATATGCAAACAGAAAAGAACCTCCAGGTCTCATCTCTTTCAGTGCATCTGGCAGATCAAATTAGAAGTCTATGAATTTGAACTAATGAAGCTAAGTCTTCCAAAGAAGATTAAAAAAAATATATTGCTAAAGGCATTACTTTAAGTGCTCAAGGACAAGCAATCAGGTTTTATTTTTATCAACTTTATGACAAACATTTAGATTTAAATAGTAGTGCTCTTTAAAAAAATGTTTATCTCAGAGTCTGTTAAACTACGAATCAGATTTTTCTGAGGGTGTGTAGGGGAGGGATTCCAGACTTGGCAAATATGAAAAAAAAATGATGAGCATAGTTGAGAAATCTCTAAATGACTCTTTTTGATATGAGAAACCATAGATTAATACATTTTATTCATCCATCCGTCCATTGATCCATCCATTAATTCATTCAATCAATAAATATGAAGTACCTACTAAGAACCTATCATTCTGAAATGCACTGGAGTATTCCATGGAGAAGGATCATAAGTATGAGTTGCACCTTCATAGGCCTCATGGGCAAGTGAGTTTCATTGAAAATTAATATTAACTTTTTCTGGTTCAAAATACAAAGCTTCAAAATCTTCTGTCTTATGATGTGACAATTTTAAATAGAATAGACAATTTAAACAGAATTCTTTGATATTCTGTTCTTTAAGAAGTGGTGCTTAATTTTCTTCCCCTTGAGTGGGAGCTGGAGCAATGACATATGCAAATAAAATATAGAGGAAGTGAGAGTATGTGACTTTAGAGACTAGGAGGAATAAAATATGTGTCTTCTTCTTGCTCTGTGTCTCTGAGACCACTCACCATACCGAGCAGAGCTCGTGGCCATGTTGTAAAATTACTCCTGTGGCCCTGTGCAGAGTTCCATGTATCCAGGAACTGAGGGGCCACCAGCTCTCAGCTACCAGCCACCAGCCATGTGAGTGAGATGGCTCAGAAGATGACCCTCTTGTTCTAGTAAAGCTTTCAGGTGACTAAAGCCCCTCCTAATATGTTGACCTCAACGTCACGTGAAATCCTGAGCCCGAATCATCTTGCTAAGTCATTCTTGGATGTTTTACCATTAGAAGCCATGTAAGATGATTTATATTCGTTGTTATAAATTACTAAATTTGGGGGTAGATTTTGCACAATGAAATGTGCTTGTATTATACAACATGAGCTCTCTCTCACTTTTGCTTTGTCTATCTTGCACATACTCTATTAATACCCACACAGCACAATTCTGGTTTTCCAGACTTTTATATAATAAACATTCTCGTCACTTTTGTCTACTCTCCAAAACAAATTAAAGGTTCATTTGAAAATCACTTGCACTTTAATTAAACAATAAAATAAGGAGTTAAGCCAACAATAAGTTCTTTTAGAATTTAATCCAGGTGTTTCAAATATATCTATAGTGAAAGGCCTCCCACTTGAACTGAGAAAATGTTTTTAAAAATTTGTATTTATTTTTGAGTTGGGGGTCTCACTGTGTTGCCCAGTGATAGAGGCAGATGCAGGGACCTGCCCAAATAGGGTAGAACTGAGGACATAGAAACGAGCACGCAAGTCCCACCCAGGAAGAAATGAGTGCATAAGTCCCCACCACCCCCAACCCTCACATTCCCACCCCCTCCGTAACCCACCTGCGGACTTCTTTTTTGAACTCAACCCACTGGCACTGGAGTGAATAAAGGCAACATTGGCCACATAGAACCTGGACTCAGTTTCCTTTTGCTCACATCTTGGAATAACCTCTCATTTTGGTCCTGGCCCTCTCACCCAGGCTGGATGCAAACTCCTGGGCTAATTCAATCCTGTTCCCTCAGTGCCCCTTAGTAGCTGAGATTAAGGTTGATGTCACCACCCCCTGCTCTCTAGTAAAATGCTATTTTTGCTTATAGAACTTTTGTTTGAAAAATATGTAGTTACAACCTTTCCAACATAATAGAAATCTTTAATTTCTACTTTGACTTGAGAAATTGTGGGTGAAGTATATCTAATACTAATAATATGCATTTATAGTGACATTTCTCTAGTATATTTGTAGTGTCAAAAGCCTAGGTCTTGGAACTGAAAAAATGCTGGATTTGAATGTAGACAACCTGCGATGGCGAGAGATATCTTTTTCTGTATATTTACCTCTTTTAAGCTTTCACCAAAAGCCTAAAATTACATGGGCATGTGTAGAACCCTGACGACTCACCGTCTCACAAACTCACTAAGAATCTTAAATAAAGTTCTGTTAACGACTTCGAAAGGTTTATAAGCCACTGAACGTTCATGGAAAACTTTGCGGGCATGTGGCTAAGTACATCCTGACTAGTGTGTAGAGATCATTAAGTTCACTAGGCTTTCAAAACCTGGTTAAACATTGGTGTGTTAGGAAGAACACTTATGTCTGTGTCACTCATGACATCCTAAGGTCTTAGGAAGATGCATCATGATCATTCCTCTCCTTGATGAGTAAAGGGGAAGACACAGGAGAGGATGAGCAGATGGAATCGCGTGTCTTTAGGGAAACATTCTTTCATTAAGTGTGTGTGCATATACTTCAACATACAGGGATCCATTTGATAAAGGAACTAAAAATAACTTTAAAACCCATCCTCTATGTCATATGACTATGCAGAATTCTCTGTATAATTGCCTTGAAATATTGAAAAGTAGAGCAGTGAAGAAATGGTACCTGTGGAAAAGAAGCCGTCTCTGTAAAATAATTTAAGGACGTTTATTCTGAGTTAAATTTGAGAACCATGACCCAGAGCCACACCTGAGAAGCCTTGACCAAGTGGACCCACGGTGGTGGGGTTACAGTTTGGTTTTATACATTTTAGGGTGACAGAGAGTACAGCTGAGGTCATAAATCAATATGTGGAAAACATACATTGGTTTGGCTACAGAAGGGGGGACAACTGGAAGCAGGCGTTTACAGGTCATAGGTGGGCTTAAAGATTATGCAACTGACAAATGGCTAAAAGAGCTAGGCTCTGTCCTAAAGATCAGGAGTCAGTGAAAAGGAATGCTTAAGATAAAGGGTCCGTTAATTAGAGACAAATTACCAGACAGCCGCAAGTCATTTGTTATGTATATTGAGGGCCTGTGGGTAGGTCTTGCATTGCCTTAGGCCTGTTAGTGAGTCACAAAGGACATCTCTAAGAAGGGGAGGGGCATGATGAGGCAGGTCTGATCTCCTTTCTCACTCCAGCATCTCAGTTTTAGCGATCCCCTTAGTCAAGAGGGGGTCCAGTCAGTCAGTTGCTGAGAAAGGAGACTTAAGATTTTATTTTCGTTCACAGATCCAAAATATAATATGTACAGTCGTGGCCTATAGAAAGCCTTTAATATTCCTTGGAAAATAGCTGTTAACATGTTACATGTGTGGCCTTGGCCTGAAAAGGAAAAAATGAGCTGAAGTGGCAAAAGATTCCCTGAGATGGCAAAATGCATTGAAGTAATATTATATTTACGTGATCCTATCCTCTTGTATTAGTCAATGTCTAACTATTCCATTTAATATTCCCTACATAGATTCTGATCTCCAAGTCTCCCTGGAATTATTCTTAGTGCTTTCTGTATGAATAAATTTAACTGACTCTGAGGTCCATCCCAGATACTGTCTCTTAGAGAGTGATTTAAGCCTTAAAGCGATGAAACAGTCTTTTTCTCAATCTGATACAGTCCCAGATTCCAATTCTGCTCAGAGCCGTGGTGCTAGGACTCAAGAAGTATCTTTAGCAGAAACGATATTTTATCAAGATTAGGGAAAACAGTTGAAAGATTGTTCCAATCATTAAAGAGAGAAATGATGGTGGTTCAGATCAGGGAGCAGTGGACCTAGGCAGATGTGTAAAATGCACACTGTGTGTATTTTGGGGGTAAAACCACATATGTTAATTGCATTAGATGTGGGCAGATGGGGGAGAGAGAGAGAGAGAAACGGGGACAGAGACACAGAGTCAAGATGTTTTTTTCATTTTTTTGCAATTTTTTGCCCAGGCTGGGTTTGAACCCCCCACCTCTGGCATATGGGGCCAGCGCCCTACTCCTTTGAGCCACAGGCGCTACCCAGAGTCAAGATTTTTGATATGGTTTTCATTTGCTGTTGTTTTGCTTTGCATTTTGTCTTTTGTTTTGAGAAACTGAAAGACTTTCATTGCCAATTAAAGTCATATTACCCTTTGTTCCAAATCCATAATTAACACATAGGTATGTACATGCAGGTATTTCATCTATTATACAAAACATGCTGTACTATGACAATTTTCCAGATCAAACTTTTTTACTTTAAGAGTATCTTGGAGTTTCCCTCTAACTAATGCATCAGATATATCTCATTCTTTTTAATGGTTGCACAGCATTAGGCATAAACTATATATGTAACTTATGCATGTACTGCATTTTATTCTGGAATTCTCAACTATTTATTGTAGATGGACTTTTTGTTTTGTTTCCAGTTTTTTACTACTACAAAAATACCATAGTGAACATTCATATACAAATATCTTCACATACATGGAAAAGGCATGTGCAGTATGAATCCCGAAGAGCAGAAATTTCAGCCCCAAGTTGTATTCCTTTTATATTTGGGTAAATATTGCAAAGTTCTTGTCCAAAGTGGCTCTTTTAATTTACATTCTAAGAAGCAATGTGAAAGATCTTATTTTCTTACCTCTTTATCAAAATGTCATCACTTCCCTTTAGCTATATATTATGTGTCTGATACTGATTTATGTAGGCATATGGTCTTAGATTGAGGAGGGTAATCTCAAAAGATTTCTAGATTTCTTACAAATGCGAAAATATAAGGTTTATTTAAAGTAAAAGAATAGAGATGACAAGTGAGAAATTGATGTGCAAGCATGGTTGATAGCTATTTGGGTATAGACTAAAGAACATATATGAATATGCATTTAATCCATACACATTATTGTTCATAATTTTATCTAAATATATGATGAGGTAGAATAACTAAACGTGTAACCTTAGTATTCTAACACAAGAATAAATCTCATTGCAATGAGGTTCAAGGAGAAAGACATAATAATGAGTATCAAATAACTTCTAAATGTTCCACCAGTTCCCTAACTTGAGTATGATATATAGCTAACTTCAAATAAGTTTAGGGACATTTGTATGTTTTCTGGATACATCTGCTTTACATATTTTTAGCAATTGAAGGAATCAATTTATAATGCTGTCTCTTTGTCCTCAATTCATTCTCCTCTAACTTATTTTACTTGTCAGAGTGAAAGTGTTTAAGAAGCACAGATAAATTAGACAAGAAGCAAATTTTTAATAATTGTAAATCTCTTAATTTGTGTTTTTTAGGAATTCAATATAGTTTTAAATCCAAATAATTTAGTTTAGAGAAGATTAAGTCTCACTTTTGGAAATCAATGATTTTTAGTGCTAATTATAATAAAACTATTATAAAACAACTCTTACAGTGATTCAAGAGGAAAAAATGTTCTTACTTCCTCTTGGCCCAATTTTAAGATGTCTATTAATATTGTTCAAACTTGAACTTTGAAGGAATATTTTAAAATTTTAAATCTATAATATATTTGTTAAATAGAAATAGTGAATAAAGATGTGAAATCACTCATTCTCACTAATGACAATATGAAGTTTCATTTTCTCTAGGTGACTGACTACCTAGAGCCAGTAAAAATTTTCTTTTAGGTCATGACCAAGAGAAAGCCAGGTGGTATTACAATTAGTTATTCCTGTCGATTTTCATGAGGAGTCTACAGATTTTTAGCACCACATTAGGTGCTGCAAGTAGAAAAGAGGCATATAGATAATTTGCCTTGAATATCAAAGCCCGCACATTTATTTTGAAGATGTGAAAAGTAAAATTAAGGAGAAATGGAATTGATCGCTCTACTCTGTAGTGGAGGCTCCTGAGTGGAGTGGAATTCATCATTGTCTTTCCAAATAGAACTCTGAGCTGGTTCTTACCACTCTGTTTCTCAGTTATTGCTGCTGTTTTCAGGTTTGGTCTAGACTCTGCGGACATAGAGAGGTAGCCTTTGAAGACAGCAATACCCGTCCTTTTATTGTCTTATCAACCTTTACAGTCCAGGCAACCTAAAGGCTTTGGGGAAGGTAAACAAAGACTCTGTAGGAAGATTAGACAGTCTTTTTTTTTTTTTTTGGAGATAGCATGTCGCTCAGTCACCCTGGGTAGAGTGCACTGGTGTCACAGCTCACAGCAACCTCAAATTTTGGGGGTCAAGCAATCAATCCTCTTGTTTCAGCTTCTGAGTAGCTGGGACTTCAGGCGCCTGCCGCAATGCCTTGCAGGTTTTTATTTTTATTTTATTTTTTTTTATTATTTTTTATTTTTTTATTTTTTGAGACAGAGCCTCAAGGTGTCACCCTGGATAGAGTGCTGTTACATCACAGCTCACAGCAACCTCCAATTCCTGGGCTCAAGTGAGTCTCCTGCCTCCGCCTCCCAAGTAGCTGGGACTACAGGCGCCCACCACAACACCCGGCCA
>CAUYRH010171719.1:0-10362 GCA_963574655.1 Perodicticus potto | reverse complement strand
CCCAGCTCAAGCCTCCAATAAACATTTTACCGTCATCCTGCTGATTCTTGCTCGCGTTGATCTTGGATCCCTCTGCGAATTCCTCTATGTTGCTGTACTCATTCATGTCCTCCATGGTGGCGGAGCTGTCGACAGGGGGTTGCTGGCGCGCAGTCCGGGTCGCGGCAGCAGCGGCGGCGGAGCGTTGTATGGAGCTGGATTTAAAATGGCGGCGGAAGAGCAAAACAAAATATTTTAAAACTACCCAAACTCATGAATGCAAAACAGAGAGTTTTTTAAAGTAAGCAAAGAAAAATTTCTACATTTAATCACTTGGCTGCTAAAGAGATATTACAGTTCATACATTTACATTAGGCAGTTGTTATTTTTCAGCTGGGTAAGATATTCCTTCCTTCCTTCATTCATTTACGGAGTCTCACTTTGTTGTCCTCAGTACTGAGTGCCGTGGCGTGGCATCACAGCTCACAGCAACCTCAAACCCTTGGGCTGAAGCAATTCTCTTGCTCAGCCTCCCAAATAGCTGGGGCTACAGGTGCCCACCACAACGTCCGGCTATTTTTTGTTTCTCGCTCTGGCCCTGGCTCCCGCCTCAGCCTTCCAGCGTGTTAGGATTACACATGTGAGCTGCCACCACACCCAACCAACTTGTGACCTTGAAACAAGGTCTCTTTATGAAAATCACATATGAAAACCAGTAAACAATTAACAGTCAAAAAGTTTAATTTATTATAATTATTTTTAAAGCTAGCTATGAACTTGACAAATGTTATGGGTAAGTCTATACCAAGTCTCTAATTCTTGAGATACAAAAGACAATAAATATAAATTCAAATTCAGCCTACAAACAAGATTCTAACTACTGAAAGTATAGCTTAGTTTCAGTATTTCAAATATATGTAAAATTCTTAAGATGCTACAAGAACTCATACAATAAAGTTATTGCTCATGGACAACCAACTGACAGTTCTTCACTGACAACATACAAGTCTATGGCACCATCCAGCCTTCATGCAGGCCCCCGAGGGACTCCTGGTGTTGGGGAAACATCAGAGATGGCGCCATAATGGCACTGGTCCTTCCTGGCATACAAGCAAGTTCTGAAAGTGCCCAGTAAGCAGGACATAAAGCTGATTTCCCAACAGTCCAATACACGTCCTATTTCTTATAGAAAACAGGATTATCACTGTATATTTTTCTGAGTGCTACATGGAACACCTTTGCCCCAACACAGTATGGTCTGCTCCCTTGCAAATTCCATTTCATCACGTTGACTGTCCTCTAGTAGTGAAATCTTTAATCCTTCATTTTCTTCCAGAGACATTCTTTGCTGCTTTGAAGCTACACAGTCATTAAAACAAGTCTTCTGAAATTTTTGCCAAAAACAAGTGTATTCTTCTTCTTAGTGATAATAGATATCAATTCTTCAGTAACTAAAATGCTATAAAGTTTCAGGCCAAACTCCTTTGTCTTGGTTTAATTCTTGGGTACAGCTGTAAGAGAGTTAAAAAATATTTACCTACTATACAGATGTGTGGGAGTACAACAAATTTTCAAGAAATAATGGGGGAGTTGGAGACAGTTGTCGGGAAGGAAATCAAAGTAATAAAAGTATTATTTCTGGCATGTGAAGCACCCAGAGCTTCCAAAGTATACAAAGATTCACATTTAGCAATGTTCTCATCAGCCAGCCTGCAAAGGACAATCAGAGCTCACAAGGGTCCGTCTATTGTGACAATACCATGGAGCAATGACAGATGCACAACAGTGCTAGGAGGCAGGGAAGCAATTTACACAGCGTGTTGAAGTACAAATCAAGTTTAACAGTGAAGACAAAGGCGATTGGCAACATGCTATCCGTGCCAGCACTTTGAGCTTCTACTAGGACAGAAGAAAGACATGACACTGAAGTCTCTTTTAACTTTACTCACAACGGACATAACATCGTGTCACGGGACTTGAGACTGTCAGGAACAAAATGCCACAGACTAAAAGTCTACAAATTTAAGGCAAGATAGGTGGGATTTTTTGCTTTAGAATTTTGTCCTTCGGTGTTTTCCATAACGAGAGCTAGAGGGGACCAGTACAGTGTTAGTAAAGGTTGCAAGGTCTCCACTCTTGAAGCCAGGAGCAACTCAAAACTAGTGGTTCAACTGACAAACTGAACAAAAGCTCTCCTTCAGTCCTCCCTTAGACAAGAGAAAAACAGGTTTACTGAAAGAAAGTAGAGCCAGACTTCCAGCCAAAGATCAAATAAAAGATTATTTTCTTTTTCTTTTCTTTTCATTTTTTTTTTTTTTTGCAGACAGAGCCTCAAGCTGTCACCCTGGATGGACTGCTGTGGCGTCACAGCTCACAGCAACCTCCAACTCCTGGGCTCAAGCGAGTCTCCTGCCTCCGCCTCCCAAGTAGCTGGGACTACAGGCACCCGCCACAACACCCAGCCATTTTTTGGTTGCAGCCGTCATTGTTGTTTGGCGGGCCCGGGCTGGATTTGAACCCGCCAGCTCAGATGTACGTGGCTGGCGCCTTAGCCCGTTGAGCCACAGGCGCCGAGCCATCTATGTTCATTCTTTATGAGGTTTTTGTTTCTAGCCCTTATCTTAAACATTGTTATTGTTATTAAATTTTAAGCCTCTAATTCTGCGAAGGCAAAAAGTGAAAACCTAATAAACACATGTTAAAAAAAAAAATCCTATTGACAATTATTAGAGACGGCTACGTGAGAAGAGACTATACTTCGGAACTAGAGACTGTGTAGAAGCAAAGGGAGGCCCTTGAAAGAGAACCACCTTTGTATTTCTACTTCCCTCTGGTAATCTGAAAGCTTTTTGTTTGAAAAAGGGCTCCATATCTTAAGTTTTTTCACTTTCATTATTCTTTGTAAATTCAATTATGATCACAAAAGTAAATACTATCTAAACCCTAAATGTCTGTTTCACTGTAAATTCTATCAGAAAGGCAGTAGTCATGATATATGAAGTCACTTACTCCACAGGTGAGAGAAACCAAAACAGGGAAGGGAGTCAGAGTCAGACGGACGCTGCTGACGCTGGTCAGAATCCAGCCCGCCAGGTCCCAACGCTGGAGTCACCTCAAGAAACCCCCACAGAAAGTAGCGCCTAGGCCAGTTATTTCAACCCGTGTGCCGTGAGAGGATCTTAGGTGTGCCCCGAAAATTTTTAAAGATCATTAATTGAATTATTTTCAAAAGAAGTTCAAACCAGTCAGCATATTCTTTTTTTTTTGATCAACATAATTTAAGTGTGCCATGGAAGTCTAACTATAGGTTCAAGTGTGCAATGAGATTAAAATTGGTTGAAAAACACAGCCTAGGCAGTGGGATCACTCGCGGGCAGGCTCCTGTTCGGGGCCCAGATGCCAGACTAGGGGCTTATGTCTGTTTTCTGACACTTGACAAGAATACCAAGAATAGTGCCTGCCATTTGCTCCATATGAGATCCCTGTGTTATCCTGACAACAGTCTCAGAGGGCAGGATCCTCTGCAGCCAGCTGCCCGGGAAGTAGGTACTGCAGGCAGCTCTGAAGGGGCATGAGAGCCGGTGCCTGGGACGAAACAGAGCGCATGCCCCATCACACCAGAGTCTGCTTTCCCTCAAGTCCTCCTCACTAAAGGTGGAGCTTAGAAGCAGTTTTAACTTATACTTTTATCTCAGTCTCTCCATTATCCTTATATTTCTCTCACTCTCTTTCACACACCTAACGCATCTCCTGTGCACATACAACTGCACGAGAGAACAGGTGACTCTACAGAAGAGCTTAACACAAAATCCTGGAACGCCTTACTCCGGCTTCCTCTCTGTCGGACATACTCTACCCCAAGGGTGGGGAACCTGGGGTCTGCTGGATCCCTGAGTGTGGTCTGGTAGCTGTAGGTCAGATTCTATTATTGTCTGGGTTTTTATCAAATTTAAATCAAATAGAGAAAAAACAAAAAATCTTACCCTTGGCCCCATTTAAGCTCTCTATTAGATTTACAAATCCTGATGTAGACAGATTTAACAAGATTTATTTCAAATGTCCTAAGTTTAATTCTGATCATATTATGCAGTTATCTCTAAATTTACATTTCTTTATAAATGTAGGCAGGACCCCTGATCTGTAGGAGCTGGTAAACATATAAATATGCTATTGAATCCCTGAAATTGTGGCTTCAAGTTTAAATCTAAGATTATCAAAACTTTCAAATTCTTTCTCTTATTAACAAAGGGCAGTAAGGTACGCTGTATCCACAGCAGTTTTTGCAAAGCCCCTTTCTGACACACGTGGAAGTATTACGTATTAGAACAACTCACTCCCAGGAGGTTGCGTGGAACATATCCTTCCTTGTCACTGAGGCGCGCCCACCACCACTCAATCTCGTCTTCATCCTCCCTGTGGACGACTGTCATGCAGTCTCCTTCTTTCATGGGCAGTTCATCATCATTCTGAGGTTCGTAATCCCAAAGTGCGTAGATGAGTCCTTTATTCATAATGCCCATTTTCTCCTGCACTCCTAAAATCGACAGTAAGACACAGCATAGAATATGTAACTCAGAGTATACCACTCTTTAGAACTTTCAACTTTTCCCATGGGAAACAAAATGGGAAGCAATTAAGTAGAGGCTGGGATGTCAGAATTACTAATTAAACATCCCAAGGTGAGGGGCAAGGTGTACTGAAAGGCCAACAGCATACATATAGGGAACACACCAAAATGACACCGAGGCTTGCTATCATCTCTAACGCAGCTCCCAAATCTAGCACTGTTATAAGCATCTATAAAAACTGGCCTTATTCAGAGTATAAAAGCTTCTGCAAATAAAAAAAAAAGAACTATTTGAGGCTAGGATAATAAAAAGTGAATGATATGCCTGTCAAATTTCACCTTACACCTAAATATAATGACTAAGGTACTCTAAATACATTACTTTGTTCTTTACCTAAAACTCAGACCAGACAGGAAAAAAAGATCAGAAGTACTTTATCTATGAAAGTCCAAATGGGGGCTCGGCGCCTGTGGCTCAACAGGCTAAGGCGCCAGCCACGTACACCTGAGCTGGCGGGTTCGAATCCAGCCCGGGCCGCCAAACAACAATGACGGCTGCAACCAAAAAACGGCCAGGCGTTGTGGCAGGCGCCTGTAGTCCCAGCTACTTGGGAGGCAGAGGCAGGAGACTCACTTGAGGCCAGGAATTGGAGGTTGCTGTGAGCTGTGATGCTACCGCACTCTATCCAGGGTGACAGCTTGAGGCTCTGTCTCCAAAAAAACAATTTCCAAATGGGGAAAGATAAAAAAATTATAAAATATGTTAGAATGCAAAAATAAGGCATTTTAAGGGCTGGGCACAATGGCTCACACCTGTAATCCTAGCATTCTGGGAGGCCAAGGCAGATGGATTGCCCTGAGCTCACAGGTTTGAGACCAGCCTGAGCAAGAACGAGACCCTGTCTCTAAAAATAGTTGGGTGTTGTGACAAGCACCTGTAGTCCCAGTTACTTGGAAGGCTGAGGCAAAAGAATAGCTTGAGCCCAAGAGTTGGAGGTTGCTGTGAGCTATGATGCCACAGCACTCTATGGAGGGTGACAACGTGACATCTGTCCAAAAAAAAGGCATTTTAGACATATAAAAATCTATATATAGTCAACTCTAGAATAATGAGAATCGAATTCTAGAAGATGCTGAAATCTACAAACTACGGCAGAAGGGACTGTGCCTTCGTTTCCTGGCCAAGGAACCCATACACCTATATATACCCCGAGACTAAAAGCCTAAAGGGTGAGACGGGGAAAGACCGGGAGAGAAAGGGAGAGAGCTTTTCTCTCCCCACTTGAGTTCTCTCTCTCTACCAGGAGCTTTAGTGTTTTCTGTATTCTTTTCTGTAAACAAATTCTGTCTTACCACTGGAAAAAAAAAAAAAAGAGAGAAAATGCCATGAAGGTTATGTTAAACAATTTGATGAAAACATTTCAGATTGTATATGAATATGAAACCAGCACATTGTACCCCTTGATTGCACTAATGTTCACAGCTGTGATCTAATAAAAACGAAATCTACAAACTAGAGAGGGAAAAATCCTCAAAAGTCCTCTTTCACAGAACAACGGATTTACAAATTAGCTACTACATTAAATTTTACATTTCTTTACATTTCTCCATTTATACCTTCCTATCCTAACAAGAAGTAACAGTCACCAACAGGCAGGATAAGGAAGAAAGTAGAGAAGGAAAGGAGTTAGATGGTGACATTCTCAGCAATTCACAGCTAATTACTATTCTGTTTTCACCTTTATGATTTTTAAGAAGTCAGGAATATATCTGCTTCCTTTTGCACAGCCAGAGTTTTCAACTTATGTGAGCACTAAACTATCAATTATGAAATTATTATTCCTGCATCAATTAATAGATATGGCACACAGCATCTCTTTCTTTCTCTCTGGGTAAAACTGTAACAAATTTTTCCAAAAGAAAATTCTTCCCTACAGGGTCAGATAAATTTCCAACTTTCCTATTTAAATAAGACACACAAAGCATGACAGATTGATAAAGACTATAAAACCTGACATAACATAGAAGTCTACAAAGTTTTAAAGTGGTCAGATGTACTATCTGTTTGGGATAAGAATGGGGTAGGAGAGAGATTCTAGGTATTTTAGAATACTGAAAATAATAGTTCAAGTCCCAACTTCCAAGAAATCATTAGGAATGGAAGAAAATTTCTTATTACTCTGCTATTTACTAGATTAAGAGCTGCGGGTTATGCAAATTACTCTTAAAATTTGAGGGGCCTAAAAACATAGTCATTTGGGGAATGCAAACTAAAGCCATGATGAGACTTCATTCCAGACCCACCCAAGAATCACAAGAACTCCCTGCTTCATGTACATCACTGCAACCTGGCAATAGATGTTCACCACAAGACAAGCACAAAAGCGTTCAAAGGAGAACGGGGGAGGGTGAGCAGATGAAGGGAGGGAGGAAAGAAGGAAGGAAACAGGTTGCATGACCCTCAAAAGCAGAACGATAGAAAAATTGTGGCATAGTCATCCAATGGAACAGTACAGCACAGTGAAAAAATAAATTATAGCTACATGCAAGTGAATCTCAAAAAGTGTTCAATGAAAAAAGGCCACATAATTACCATTATTTTACATAAGCACTTAAAAACAGGCAAAATGAAAAATATTCGTTATAGGATTCATATACAAATGATGTAACTGTTTTTTAGAAACAAGGAATGCTGAACTTCAAAGTAGCAGTCATCACATGAGAGGGGCCACGTCAGGAAGGGGCGTCCAGATGAGGACAGACAGTGGTTGTGTTCTGTTTCTCAAGCTGGGTACATCATTGCTCACTGCGTTTACGCCATTATTGTTGTTATTTAAACTGCACATCTGTGTCAGAAACACTCTGGATACCTAGGATGTACTTCACAAACTTAAAAAATTATGTTTTTAAAAATCATATCCTATCAGAGCCCGAGACTGGTTGGTCTCTGGCCCTGGCTTAAATAGGTTCCAGACGCTGACCACTAAGCTACCTTGCTGAGGAACAATTGCTCTTAGGTGTCTGAGGATATTTACTTGAGCTGAAGGGAGAGGGAGAGAGAAGGAAAGAGAGAGAGTGAGTCTTTGAGAGAGTAAAGCAGTCTTCATAAAAAGAAGGATCTTAGTCCTTAGCAGAGCTTAGTGATCTTCAGCAGGGAGACGCAGAGCTGGCGTTCTGCAGGCTGGAGAAGTGACAAAAGTCAGAGTAAGCGGGTCCGTGATAGAATGCGCACGTTCCCGACTGCCTTCTCCTCCAGCCTAATAGAAGGCTGATCTCGTGCCTCTCAACACCACAGGTGTAGAGACTGCCAATTCACCACTGCTCTCATCTCGTGAGCTCTCTCATGCTTTGTTAGGAGAGCTAAATCCCTCTCCATGCCCTTTTCACCAAGGTGTTACTGAGCTATACAGGTATTTCTTTCTTTCTTTCTTTCTTTCTTGTTTTATTTTGAGAAAGAGCCTCAAGCTGTCACCCTGGATAGAGTGCCATAACATCACAGCTCACAGCAAACGTCCAACTCCTGGGCTCAAGCGATTCTGCTGCCTCCGCTTCCCAAGTAGCTGGGATTATAGGCACCTGCCACAATGCCCGGCTGTTTTTTGGTTGCAGCCCTCATTGTTCTTTGGCGGGCCTGGGCTGGATTCGAACCCACCAGCTCAGGTGTGTGGCTGGTGCCTTAGCCTGTTGAGCCACAGGTGCTGAGCCTATACAGGTATTTCTTGTAACTCTCACTCCTCCTAGCCATAGGCTATACGGGCTGCTATAATATCCCACACCTAAATAAGGCTTGATGATTAATAAATTTAATAGACCAAATGTATATTAATATATCATGTCAACTTTAAAATATCATGGTACTATATCTAAATAGCCTATAGTTTGTAGTTCAAAACAAACAAATGTCAACAATAAAAAGTAACAGCTGACAGAGATGAAGAAAATAACTTGGAAGTTTGAGGTTCTCACTCTAGTCCCTTCTCTTCTCACCTAGAGCTTTGAAACATGCATAAAGACAGGGAAAACATTAAATACAAAAGGCAGAGGCACACGTCTGTGACTTCAGGGGTCTTTCGAGTTTCTGAGAGCTTGAGCAGTACAGAGGTCTCGGATCTCCTCAACTGTCTCTGTCCTTCCCCCTCCCCCAATTCCTTTGAAACTGAAGAGGAAAATTAACTTCAACTTCTAAGCCTTATAAGTAAAAATGCCAGCCAACATGTAACCATCTAAAACTTCAAATCCATTTTTCTCTAGGTACAGATCTAATGCTAGTAATCACAATCATAAAATCAAGGAAACAAAAGAGTTTAAAAAGTAGCTCTAGGCTCGGCGCCTGTGGCTCAACGGGCTAAGGAGCCAGCCACGTACACCTGAGCTGGCGGGTTCGAATCCAGCCCGGGCCCGCCAAACAACAATGATGGCTGCAACCCAAAAATGGCCGGGTGTTGTAGCGGGCGCCTGTAGTCCCAGCTGCTTGGGAGGTGGAGGCAAGAGACTTGCTTGAGCCCAGGAACTGGAGATTGCTGTGAGCTGTGATGTCACAGCACTCTCTCCAGGGTGACAGCTTGAGGCTCTGTCTCAAGGAAAAAAAAAGAAAAAGTAGCTCTAAAATATGCATTATTTTTATTTTACTTTAAGACAAGTTTGATTCCTAGGAAAACTTGGACCATTTGGATTATTATACTGATTCTGCATTGCTCCAGATTATCTTGGAAAGGGGGGGTCTGTTTACTTATTTGCACAGATACACCACCACTCAGTAAGTGCTAAAGCCTTAACAGAGCCTCTAACACCAGTCGGTCAGACGCTGCATGACTGTCTTTTGCAGTTTAAGGTGGCCCTGACAACAGCTGTTTCAAGGATACAAACAGAAGCTATATTATCTGTCACCAAGGCTGTCCTATTTCAATGCCCAGGACTATGTATATATAACACAAAAGATTCTTTCCAAATAATAAAAACACTTATCATACTATATCCCAAAGATGCAGATAAACGCATGCAGCAGTTGTACCACACTCACTCCTACTTGTCACATACCATAAAGAAACTGAGAGCACTGGGTGTAGCCCTCCTCCATCTCCTCACACTTGTCTGCGGCAGTCTGCATGTCACTGTGGGTCATGGCGAACACAGCGGCTCCTGACTCCACCAAAAACTTACACACTTGGACATTGTTACACGAGGCAGCACAGTGCAATGGAGTCCTGTGAAGTAAGACACGGCAAGGGCTAGAAATGTTTTCCTGAATTGAATGGCACCTACTGCAGTAAGACATCTGTAAAGCGGGTTCTTGGGTCTCTCATCTACTAAGTCCTTTCCTCTGGAAACCTCTTAAACAGTTTTTTAAAACCAGTTTAACATAGATGACTAAACCTATCAAAGAATTCAGTCACAAAGGAAAACATCACAGACTAATGGACCACACTAGGGCTAGCAGCTTAAAGGGTGCAAAGAGTCAAGGAAATGAATGAAAAGAAATGAAATCTGTGTAGTAATAATTAAAAACACAATAGAATCAATTTAGTTCTATATTCTAGAGTACCCAGCCTAATTATTTCTGCCAGAGTAGAGACCTAACAGTCCTTAAATTATATGAATTCATTCAAAACACATGCCTTTAAATATCCCTTTATCGGCTCGGCGCCTGTGGCTCAACGGGCTAAGGCGCCAGTCACGTACACCTGAGCTGGCGGGTTCGAATCCAGCCTGGGCCAGCCAAACAACAATGACGGCTGCAACCTAAAAATGGCCGGGCGTTGTGGCGGACGCCTGTAGTCCCAGCTACTTGGGAGGCGGAGGCAAGAGACTCGCTTGAG
>CAUYRH010171716.1:0-20399 GCA_963574655.1 Perodicticus potto | reverse complement strand
GGAGGCAGGAGACTCGCTTGAGCCCAGGAGTTGGAGGTTGCTGTGAGCTGTGATGCCATGGCACTCTATCCAGGGTGACAGCTTGAGGCTCTGTATCAAAAAAAAAATAAAAAAATAAAAAAAATAAAATCTAAGTAGTCAAAACTGCTACTCAAATACCTTGCAGAAAAAAACAACACTATAATTTCACCCTTTGCTTTTGACAGAATTCAATGTTACAAAAAAGAAATTTGGGTTTGGAAAGAACTTCCAATTTGTAATGAGTTAGAATTGAGATCAGGACTCAATCTGGTGTGTGCTCTGAATGCGAGATATACAAGTTTAGGATCAGGTTTACACACAGAATAAAATGAGCCCCTGTACAAATTCCTGTCATGATTCACAGAATCCCTCTGCAATAGAGGCTGGGGTGAGAATTTGTCCTTGTTATTGCTACTAGTGGCTAGCAAAGTCTGGAGCTGGGATGGAAGTGACTCTGACCATTGATAGACCCATGATAATACCTGGATCTAGAACCCCTTCTGACACCCACTCAGAGATAAAAGACACCGTTCCACCACAAGCAAATGAGGTTCTATTCTCAGTGCCCTTGGGGAGAGCTTTGGAGTTCCCCGTTCTTACTGACTGTCTTTTCCATTAGGCAAAATCCTTGAACTCCTGCTCCAGAGCTGAGGGCAGCGACAATGCTTTGCTTCTCATAGAGTGACACATGTCCCCCTGGAGGGATTGGGGAGGTGTAAGCTTCTCATATTACTTACTTTTGTCAGATCGATTTCTTCCCTCTAAGCAAATAGGGGAAGACCAACCCCAACCCAGGCTTCCCAAATTCTCAGCCTGCCCTGCCTGGTGTGGGTCCTCTGCGGTATGGGAAATGGTTTGAGGGAGGGAGCTCACAAGCTGTTGGCCATACAAGTTAGGAACTACGCTTTGCAATTTGGCACTAGGAGGTGGAGAAGGGAAACTTTGGCCATCTGCCCACTGCGTTGAAATACCGTATTTATTGACTTGGAGCTGCGGGGACGGGGCCACTGTTTTCTTAATCGTGCTGCCCAGGTTGCAGTTCCCTCAGTCTTCACACGTGGCTGGGAACTGTTGATGAGAGAAGGAGGGGACAGGCGTGTCCACTGCCACAGACTCTTCCTACTTTTACTAAGATTTAGCTTTTATAAAATAAATGTTTATTGATTTTCTGTATGTGGGTAGGACAACTTTCAGGGACTATAATTGATTATCATCTTATTTACAATTTTCATCAATCATAACTTAGTGTTTCCATGGGGTTGGCCCTGCAGAGCTACCATTCCAGATATCCACATTTGATAAGGATATATGTTAATAAAGTCAGAATAGATTACAAATTTTGAGGCTATTGAGACATTAAGTGTATCAACAAACAAGAATTTAGCCAGTCAATTCAAAGGACTATTTTATAGGTTCTCAAAACCTTCGAAGATGATTCGTACTCAGTCCAACAGTCAGTTTTTATGTGAGTCACTCAACACCGTTACCAAATGTATATATGCCCTAATATTATGATATTAATCATATTCTGCCCCCAAATGCCAATGTCAGTTAATAAACCATGATCTACAATTTATTAATTTTATCTAAAATTATCAGCCAATGGAAAAACATATGGAGAGAATCATCTGTGTGCAAAGTGGCACAAGAGGTGGTTGTGACACAAAATTGGCAGACTGGGGAATACAAAACTTCTGTGTGAGTCCTTGTGCTACCCCTGTTGTCCAAAGTACTTTGCACGTTTTTACTTTCAGTTCATCTCCTTATCTGGAACTGGAGATTTAAGTAGATGATCTCCAGGTCAGTTGAAATTCTAACACCTTCCGATTCCAAATGATAATAGCCTGACATGCTAGTAAAAATGTTGAGGAGAGAATTGGAGATAAGAGATTAGAAGTTGACCGAGAGTTCTGAAGTAGAGGTTTATACTGAAGACTGATTATTATTGATTTTGTATTAAAAGAGAGAGATAAATAAGAATAAGTTTACTTGTTAGAGAAGGACAAATGAAAGAAGAAAATCTTCAGAAAGAAAGATAGATAGAGGCAGAATGAAAAGCAGGACATTTTAAGGTCCTTGAAATTAAAGACAAAAGATTTCTAGAAAGAAGCCTGATCAATAACGTCAAGAGACAAAAAGTATTCACAACATATTTGGGTGGGGGAAAGCCTTGGTTTTAACCTATCAGTTTCATAAAGTGTACAATAATAGTTTCAGAATAGTAACAAGTTCACAAGCATTAATGGAAAAACTCAATAAAGAAAAATAAAAATTTTATTATAAAAGAAAAAGAAGTGATAACGCTAAAGGTATAGGAGGTTTGATTACACGTACAGGTCTAGGTAATTAGTAACAGCAGCACTTGAAATAAGTTTAATAATCCTTTCTTTAAATTGTTAGCTGAATTTGTTTTTATTTATCCTCTTCTTTATATTAGAGGGAACCTTTTACTTATATTATGTATAGATTTAGCATATACTTTATTTTTACTCTGATGTTTTCATGATTATATACAATTCTATCACACCTCCCTTATCCTGTTTTTCTTAACTAATTTTTGTTTACATAAAGTAAATAATTTATCATTATATATGAACATAAATATATGAGATCTGACAATTAAGCTCAAGAACTCATCCTAGAAAAAGAGCTACATGCCTCATTGCTGAATATCACTATGGTCATTTTCAAATTACTCCTCTTGGGAAACCATGGACCAAGGCCAGTCAGTGCTTAGTCTATCCTCTAAAGAAATTTTGGAACTCCTTTTCTGGAATAGCCATCGGAGCTGTCATTGTATTACCCTTGATGCCCTGAATGTCATCAAGATGTCTTCCTTTCAATATTTTCTTTATCTTTGGGTAAAGAAAAATTCGCTGGGAGCCATATCAGATGAGTAGGGAAATATTGTTGATACAGATATGTATTTACTGGTGAAAAACCCCCTTACAGACAGTGCCACATAAGCTGGTGCATTGTTGTGATGCAAGAGTCATGAGTTTTTGCCAAAATTTCAGGTCATTTTCATCTAACTTTTTTTTTATGCAGCCTTTCAACATTTCCAAATAGTAAACTTCATTTACTGTTTATCCAGTTGGTGCAAATTCATAATGAACAATGACTCTAATATCGAAAAAGTTTAGCAACATCTTTTTGACTCTTGATTTGGATTGACAGAACATTTTGGAGGGTGGAGAATTGGCTGACTTCTATTGCATACACCTTGGCACTTTGTTTCAGGGTCACATTGGCTCACGCATGTTTCTTCACCAGTGATAACACAGCCTAAAACATTGTCTTGCTTCTCCAAAAAGTTTCGGCAAACTTTGATTCTGCTTTTGTTCATCACTTAGCTCCTTTGGGACTATTTATGCACACATCTTTCTCATGCAAAGATTTTCAGTTAAGGTTTTTCTGTTTCTCTATCAATGTTTCTCGCTCTGCTATACTTTTCACAGTCAGTCTATGATTTTGATGCAACATTTGATTAATTTTTACAAAGTTTTCATCATTTATTCTCATTATTGGCCTTCCTGAACTTTCTTCATCAGTGATGCTTTCTCTATTCTCAAAGAAAATGTTTAATCCATTTTACATTGCTGTGTTCTTCATGGCAGTATTCCCATAAATTTGGATCAACACAGCCCTGATTTCACTTCTTTTCTTTCCAAGCTTAACAAGAAATGCAATGTTCATCCATTCTTCTGATCCAACATTCTCACAGCAGCACATGAAAACACACCAACAATAATGTGTGCCATTCAGCAAGATAATGCCACAGGTTGACATGAACAGAGGTGTAAGACACTGATTTCTGAGGTTATGAACCCTTACTGAGTTGTTCGTACAATGCTGCCAATGTTCAGTGCATGGGACAAGTTCACGAACTTAGTTTTCTGATATTTGAATGACTACATATAAAAACAATCTGAATACTCACTTGATTACCTTTTCCTTATTAGAAACAGGATTTCCAAAATACTAACATGATTTTTAAAATGACACAGCCTACACAGTTTTATTTTAAAAGTTACTCGAATGTGCGCAACTTTGATTATATTTCTGTCAATCTCTATTCCTAACTATGAAATTTACCACACCCCATCTGTTGTTAGACTGTAACACTCCAACAATTTTCCTCAACAGTCTTCTAGACAAAATTTTCTTTAGATGAATGTATTGATACAAGTCTGCTGAATTACTTCACTGATTTTTCTTCTTTTTTAGTGAAACAACATCTTGATTCTGTGAACTTGTCCCACTTTAAGTTGCTTATCTAGAAGAAAGCGTATTCTTTTTATGGCTCTAATCTTTACATCTTTTTTAACATAGACACAAAATTATGTAGGAAAGATGCAGGATCTCTCTTTAAGCATTTTAAGGGCCACAAGATGGACAGAGAAAATGTTTTTTCAAAGGGTAGAACTCAGACAAAGCAATAAAAGTTGCAATATTTTGGCTAACCTTAAGGATCTTTATAACAATGGAAAAAACACCCTCCAGAGAGAATAATCTCTCTCTCAGTGAAGCTGAAGGAGCATTTGTCAATCATTCTCTAGAAGAAATCTCTGGACTAGGCAAGAGATGTGCCAGAATTATAAAATATCCAATTCAAAAATCACTTTAGACACCATTTCATCTGAACCTTCCACCTTTACAGTCTGGGCACTGAAATCATTTCACATAATGATCTCTTAACCTAACTGATTATCAGAATCACCTGCAAAGTTGTATGTGTGTTAAGCCAGGATGTGAGGGGTTGATTAACAACAATTTATACACTCACCGCAAGGATACTTAATTGGAATTTCTCTTGATAGGATATGGAAATGTGATTCTGATGCTCCACTAAGTTTTGAAGCCATTGATATTGCTAGTACGTGACTCAAGGTCCTCACACTCCCAGATACAACCATATATTATTTTTACCATACTGCTGTGTTGCTTAAATTCCCTTTATTTTATAAAATATGGCTATTGATATTTTCTTTAAAACAGTATTTCTTTAATCTGTGAAATTTGTGATCTACTCAATTTTATTTTAAATTAGATCAACTCAGGTTGGCCATTAGGTTTCATCTACATTTAGAGACTGTTCTAATTAGTATCTAAGAGATATTATCCAAAGATTGTTCCAATTTATGTCCAAAAATATTGGAAATTAACAAGAAATCAGCCTAGAGGTGGATGGAAGAGTGAGGCCATCAAACTATGCTGGATGTAAATAAAATTCGATTTAAGCTGATTTTAATTTAAAAGCTATTAATACACATGAAAGTAGATTACTGATTTATTTCTATTTTTTACCAGTTTCCACCATTTCACTGGATCTTTCTTTTTACTTTAATAAACAGTTTCTTTGCCATTAGTACTTGCTTGTCTATTTGGCCATGAACTCTTCGAGTGCTTCATTTGAGAGGTCATTCTATAAACTGTATAAAATGTAGCACGATTATTTTGACACTGCTGCATTCAGAGAAAGCCTTAAAAACTACATTCTGGATGTACAGTTGCTCTATGTTGTGTATACATTTCATTTAATTATTCAGTGATTATTTCATAATGCATTGAAGCACTTATTTGATACCATTTAGCCTTTCATATTAATTTTTCTTATAAAACTACGTCTGATTCATCCTGTTTATGTTCATTTAATTTACCTAGGTGTATCTGATTATATCAATCTCTTACTTCTTGGGTGACCTTAGAAAGCTAGACAATTTCTTTGAACTTCAGTTTGCTCATCCATAAAATGATTGGATTTCCTTTTCCTGTCTAGTGAAGCCCTATCCTCTCTAAGAAGGAATCCCCTTGAGAAACCTTGGTCAAGCAGAAATATCTATCACCTTACAATTATAACTCAGTAATTTCAAATACCTCTGTCAGAAATATAAACAACACATTCTCCCAAGGTTCTGGGAATAGAAAGGTTTAAATTGACAGTGTTGCAATGCCATACATCTACTTTTTTCCCGCCTATTTCCCTACCAATGTGTTGCGTGTATTATCTTCTATTAAAAATTTCTTGAGTGCTTGAGGACTGTGATCTTCACAAGATCTTTCTCCCCATCTAACTACAGTAAACTAATCTTCTGGTCAAGATGAGCCTGCTGCCATATTTTTCTTTTCAGATATTAAAATTGTATAGATTTTCCATCAATCCACGAATGGATTAATAAATTGTGGGACATGTATACCATGGAATATTATGCAGCCTAAAATAAAGATGGAGACTTTATCTCTTTCATGTTTACATGGATGGAGCTGGAACATATTCTTCTTAGCAAAGTATCTCAAGAATGGAAGAAAAAGTATTAAATGTACTCAGCCCTACTATGAAGCTAATTTATAGCTTTCATATGAAGGCTAAAACCCAATTATAGCACAAGAATATGGGGAAAGGGGCAAGAGAGGGGAGGGGAGGGGGAGGATGGGTGGAGGGAGGGTAATTGGTGGGATCACATCTACCAATCTTAGAAGAGTACAGATGAAACTTACCAAAGGCAGAATACAAATGTCTTCATACAATAACTAGGAAAGTGCCATGAAGGCTATGTTAAACAGTTTGATGAAAATGTTTCAGATTGTATATGAAACCAGCACTTTGTACCCCATGATTGCACTAATGTACACAGCTATGATTTAATTTAAAAAAATAAAATAAAAATGTACCTCAAAAAGGTTATAATACAAAAAAAAGTAAAGAAATAAAATTGTATAGATTTTCCTGAATTCTTTAGCCCACGATCTCTTAATGGTGTTCATATTTTAGAGTACTTTTAAGATTTATCTCTAGAATTGTATGTTACTACTTCACCTGCAAACCTTAACCACTCGCTCACTGTCAGTTTTTATAATGTGTCAAAGAGAACCATGTATGCATTCTACACTGCCTGTCAGTCAGCCTTTACAAACCCACAAATGGTGTGAAAAAATGTCATTGTTGTCTAGGTAATTTAAAATAGCATTTGGTAGCAGTTTCATTCAATTTATTTTAGAGGAAATATAATCAACAGAAACATGTCTGAATAATACACATACCTTTGTGATTGCTGTATTTTTAGTTAATTTATTTAAGGAGAGAAATATTCTTTTTCTAGCATCAGTTTAAATACGTGAGGTTATCAAAGTTGTTAGAAATAAGAGGAGTATGAGTGCTGTGAGTTAAAATATAAAATTAACCTATAATAAATTAGAGCAGACACAGGCAAGGTAAACTCAAGAAACAAAATAATTCTTATGTCAGTTGGAATATACTAACTTATTCAAACAAAAGAATAAGTTAGAAATGTGTGTGACCAATGATCATGTATCATTCAAGGATGAGTCAGGAAAGGATATCCTTGGAAAGACTAGCTATACGAACCCAGTCTCCATACTTTGTGTTATTGTCATTGTTGTTGTTTTTCATAATTTTTACATGTGTAAGAAAAAGTTTGGCTCACATGACTTATAAAAACAAGTCAGGGACTGCCTATGACCCGTTGGCCAAACCCTAGGCCCATATTTTTTCTAAATTTATTAGGCATACAAGTTTTAAACTCCACGTCTAATAATTCTGTTATCCAGGTACTTTGTCATTCTGTTTGTTTTCTCTCTTTTAATTTTAAAATTGATATTTTGGTATTCATATGTCAGAATATTTTTGATTTATGAGTGAATATTATTTTTTTTAAACTCTAAATTACTTGATGAGCAGAATGATATCATTTTACTCCAGCTAGGATATAAGTTTGCTTGTTGCAGGTAGCTATAAACAAGCCACCCTGGATTGCCAGAATCTACTTAACAGTTGGGATGAATCAAAATTGGGCATTGATCCCTTGGAGAATGGTTCTCTTTCTGATTTTGTCATTCTGCATTAAAGCCTATGAGATTTATTTGCTCCCTTTTTTCTTTTGACAGGTTCTTAACTCCATTGTTTTCCCTCAGCCCAAGAGTCTCTAAGAACTGTTCAGTTTCTCAGTGTCTCATGAAAATTTGAGTTAGATCTGCTCTGAGTTATAGAAATCAATATTGTATTTTTTAAGGACTCCAGGGCGATTCTTATTTACCACTGTGGTTAATAACCACTAATCTACATTGCTGGGTCCTCTACACTAACCCATCCACTATTATATTATTGAGTCTTATCTATCCTTTCCTGCCGAAGTCCCAAAGTCAGGCTTCCACATATGAGCTTTCTCACAACACTGAGTTCATCTAGGCAAGTATTTACATAATGATGCAACTGGAATCATTTTTCACAAATATCTTCCACATGGCAGATCTAAATAGGAATTCATGCTCTTCTTGCACTATACACACACACACACATACACACACACACCCCACATGGATTCTTCAACCCATATTTTTTCTATGTCAACAAACATTACCTTTAACTACCCATCTTCTTAAGGCCAAAACTTACAGCCATTCTTGACGACAGTGCAGACTGATGGAGTACTGTCCAGGCATTCTCTTTCCGCTGATTCTACTTACAAAATATAGGAGCAGACAGTCCAGTTTTATTTGGCAGTTTGTCTAGTCTAAATCTTCTCAGTCACAGAATTTCCCAGTTACCTACTACCCATTCATCCTCCTCTTCTGCTCCATTTGTTTGACATCAGCTAGAATTACAGTATGTGTGTATACATGTAAGCATTACATATACAAATATAACTTGTATACATATTGGAATGTATATAATTCACATAAATGTGTGTGTGTTGAAATAGATGTTAGAAAGATATAAAATACAATTTGGATCACATCTGATTTAGAACTCTTAAATGAAACCCAAATACTTCCCAATGTCCCATAAGGCCTCTAGTGACTTTGCTCCTACATATTTCAGCAGGCTTTATTGTCATATTTTTGTGATGTACTATAATCTGCCAGACTTTTCTCCTATCAATTCATCTTAACAAATCAAGCTCTTTACCAGCTTAGGGATTTTTATATGCTCACTTCAACCTAGAAGATACTCTCTATCCCTACTCTTCTTCTGGATAATACCAATCCATCCTTCAAGTCTCAGCTGGACTTCAACTTTTCTTAAGACTTCTTTTTGCTTACATTGAACTAAGTATATGCATCAATGTACAAAGTTATGATTTAATAAAAAAAAATAATTTAAAAAAGAAAATGTACATTAAAAAAAGATTTCTTTTTTGATCCAATAGTAAATGCTTTCTTTTTAGTATCTTCTTATATTCACTGTGCTTTCCTTTCATATATTTGAAAAAACTTAAAAGTAGTTACTTGTTTTGGTATTATTTCTTGAAGGCCATGTCTTTGTCCCTAAATTGCAAACTTCATGAGGGCACACCGAAACTAGGTGCGTGTCACATCACAGGCTTTCAATATGTCCTTGAAGATTGATTACTTGGTTGATAGCCTGATTAAATAAGGGAATGTGCATTGATACCATCTACTCTCAAATCTTCCCCTTTAGAATGATATATCTCTCGAATAACGAATGTTTTAAGTTTGCCTCTACATCACATAACTTAGAGTTAAGAGTAAGTCCAAATATTTAACAAATACACACATTTATTAAATTAATCTTAATTTTTCAAAAAATGCCACCAATATATAAAGCAAACAAGGTATGTGATTTTTCCAACGTGTCAAACTAACGAACCAGCCTTAAGACGAGTGTCAGAATCTGGATATTTGGTTGGCTGTTTGGCTGGTTGGCTGGTTTTGCTCTGACATGCTACCATCTTCAACAATACCCAAGAGACTCCTCTTGTAGGAGTACACAAGTGCATGCTTCTCCTTGCTATCACACCAAAAAGGAGTACCCTTTACTGAGGCTTTGTCATATGTAAATATTTTCATGTAATTTAAAAAAAAATTCATAATTCAGCCACGTTGCAACACAACTGTTGCAGCATAATGTTGCTCGATGTCAGTGCTTTTAGAAAAAAGGGAATATCTATTAAAAACATCATAATTAAACCTTTCTAGAGAAACTTGGCCCTGAAGAAGTCATCATGGACCTTAATATCCTGCCTTTGTGTATCAATCCCCAGTGTCTTATCTTGGAATTGCATGGGAATTTAGGAGTTTATACAATGGCAATATATTTATATGTGCATATGAGGCAAATTACTAACAAGAGAAAATGTATACATGTTATAAAGTGGGAATTAGGAAAAATGTATCTAATTAAAAAATCCACGATGTTTATTTTTACCAAGTTTCCTGAAGTTTCAAAGGCTAAAAACATACTCAAATGCTTTACTTCAAACGAGTGGTGTATTGTGAAGTTGTGAACTTCTCATGGAAATGTGATATTGGAGATAGTACTGTAAAATTGGGCTTCAAGGAAGTCATATTCAGAAAGGAAGTTTGGAGCCAAGGTTGTGTCTGTAACTCCAAGTGGCTACATGGTCTCTCATCTCTCCTTCCTCTGCAAGTCTGCTCAGTACTCTCCAGGTTAGCCTCTCCTACTTACTCATAATTCTTACTCTTCCACGTATTCATCATTCTTGTGAATTTGGAAACTACTTACAACTCAAGCCCAAACACTGCATTATAGTTCTGCTTGCTTTACAAAGGCCAAAGACAGTCCCTGTACTCAGTTCACATTTTCAAAGGAGAGAAACTATTGTTTCTCAGCTAGAAGAAGTAAGGACTGATCTCAAGTTAGATGTTATCTTTGTTATATCAGTCTTACTGAGAAACACAGAAAACATCGCTATGGCTATGTGCCAGAGGTTATGCTCTCTTTTGTGGCCATTTGTCTGCAGCAGACACAGTTAACTTGTAGCATGAAAGAGACTAGATATGACATCAACCCTGTGATTCTGGATTCTAAGCCAGGCCAACACTTTTCCCATAGCAAATGGGTTAAGTTTATAAACTGTTGGCTCTCAGGCTTAGTTAGGTCACCGAATACTGTTTTGCTTGAACAGTTGGAGTGTTTTGTTTTGTTTCTAATTAAATACCTACATCTGTAGCATGTACTTTTCAATTCTCCTGAAGCCCTATCAGCCCTACCAAAAACGTATTGTTATTGACCTGGCTTCAGGAGGCACTGAAATGTACAACCCTAAGGTTAGGGAAAATGTGTGAGTATATAATGTGTATCACATTTGTCAAGAGTATTGTTTTAAAGTTTTTGAATTATTTGGTGTATTGATACAGTCTTGCAACTAGAAAGAACATTTTCCTTCCTCTTAATATATAATGTGAACTGAATTTTGCAATGGACACTTTTAATACCTATCTCATTTAAGAATCAAAGAAACGCTTAAGTTATTTGTTATATCTGAATTTTTGGATTCGAATAGTCATTCTGGGCTTAAGTCCAATTTCTGCTGCACCTCCTCCATGTTTCCTTGAAAACTTATTTAAACACCATTAGTCTCAATATCTTCCTCTGTGAAATGGTGGTGATAGCACCTATATTACAGGTTTAATGTCAGGATAAAATGATAAAAGAATTTAAAATGACTTACATGTAGTATATACTTAATTAAGTATTCCCTTTCCTTCTGCTTAATGATTTTAGACAATGAAAGTTTAATCATTTAGTGAGTCATCTATCATCATCTCTACTCTTAGGCTGTGTAGTTATTACTTTAGTTGGAAAATATTTTTGAAATTATATATATACATTATATATATGTATATATATATACTTGGTAGCAATGATATAAAATTGAGTTTTAATATCAGCCTGCTTGCTAAATTACAAAAGTCATAGAAAAGCAGTGAAGTCACTTAAAGTCTTTGGCATAAGGAGATTGTGAGTCTACAGACTTTTCCCCACAACATTTTATCATTTATAAGGGTTGGCATTGTTTTCTCTAAATTTACCATTGGCTCAAACATTATTACATTTGCAACATTGTGAAATTATAATAAGAAATATATATTTGGTCTTCATCCCCATTTTCTGACACAGGGCTACCTAAAACCCTTGGAATTTCCTGAGTGGTTAGGGGTAAGAGGCGTATTTTTTGTAATTCCTTGTATGACCATTTCAGCAATACCTATTATACTAATGAGGTGGGTCTTAGTTGGCTCCTAGATACCTTTAGGATGAGGGTTCATTGCAAGAGGAACAAATCTGTGATTAGAGGGCTGGAACTTTCAGGTCTATCACAGACCTCTGGGCAGGTGGGAGAGGCTAGAGATTGAGTTAACCCCAATGGCCAATGATATAAACAATCATGCCTGTGCAATGAAACCTCTATAACCACCCTTGACCAGCAGTGATCAGTGGGTCCCAGGTTGGTGAAAATATCCATTTGCTGGGAGGTTGAGGTATTTCAACTCATAGAGACAGAATGCCCCATGCTTGAGACTCTTCTGTGCCATGTCCTGTGTGGCTCTTCATCTGGCAATTCATTTATATTCTTTATTGTAAACTGATGATAGCAAGTAGATTGTTTTCTGAGTTCTGTAAGCCATTATAAAAAAATATCAAACATGAAGGGCATAGTTGTTTGCAGCCAAATCAGACAGAAGAATTTGGACCCTAGGTAGACTGTCATCTGCAGTGAGGGAAGTCTTATGGGTCTGAACCCTTAAACCTGCAAGTCCTAATGATAATTTTGGCTCATGTTACAGTTAGGTGACATCTAAAGACATCTGCATAGTGACCAGAGAATTAGAGAATTGGTTGTTTATATGGGGAAAGAAATACATTTGGTATCAGAAGTATTGTGGTAGCCCATGTATATTTAGATTATTTAAATCTTAACTGTCGGATCATTCTGATGGACCAGATAATATATCAAGTCATTTCATATTATGATACATGTAAATCTGATTACTAGAAGTCTTAGTCAGTGGTTTATTTTCTTTAGAAAGTTTCATCTCTGAGACGTTCATTCTGGTTTGTCTTTGTAAGGAACGTAGATTCTGGTTGCATGCTTTGTTACTGCTTTCAGATTTTATTCCCTCCTAAAGACCTTTATGAAGGAATGTATTCATTCGTGTATTTGACATAGTGACATGGGAGATTTGGCTCCTTTCGGTAACTGGTTTTCTTGCTTTATGCGAAATAGAGTCCATTGAATTAAAATAATGCTTTTCAAAATTCTAGGTAGCTAAAACATTTGTATAATCACAAATACATTTACATCTTTATAATCTTGCCTCTTCCATTACAGTGCTTTTCATATATATGCAGTTCTAGGTCCTTCATTTAGGTAGGAAACTGACCATCACTTGGGTCTGTAATCTGGCTTTGGGGAGTAAGGCACATGAAGGTTAGTGAGTTCAGAGTCCTAACCAACGAAAGGGGGCTTCTGTGGCTACTGCTTAGTAAACTGAAGACATTTTGGATGTAAGAAGAGATCGGAAAGTAAACAGGGAAGAGAACATATAGGGATCCAAAGAACATGACAGGTAATTAAGATTCTAAATGCAACATAAAGTCACTGAAGGTTTATGATCAAAAAGTAGATATAATTTAATTATTATTTGAAACCGGCTACTGTCTGAAGATTACAAAGAATCGAAGAAGGGAGATGTAAGAGGAGACGGGTAAGATTTCAAGGGAAATTTATTAGTCATGGTTTTGACTAAGGCGGTTGTGGTACAGACGGAGAAAATAGGGGGCACATGAGATGTGTGGTGAAGTTCGACTCCATGGATTTTCAAATGACATGATTGTGCGGATTATGGGAAAGAAGAATTTAAGAATAGGTTCCATTGTCACTGATAGCTCTGAAAAGAATCATCTCAGGAAAGTGGTAGAGACAGAGGCTCAGGATAAGTAAGTTGACGAGGCAGTTGGAGACTGGAAAACAGAGAGAAGTGAGTAGAGAAGTAACTGTGAGGAGTTTTATTACAAAAAGAACAAGGAGATGGGATGGTTGATGGAAAAATAAGGGAAGAGTTTTGGAAGGATTGTTTGTGCTTTTGTTAACTTGCAATCTACTGTTTAAATACAGAAGTAATCCAGCAGAGATAAATTTAACTGGGGATGTTGGGAAAAGATGCATCATTTTTAAGCTAGTTAAGAAAAAATTATTCAAAGAGTGAAAAAAATATGTTTGGTTTTGCCTTAATCTACTTTGTTATTTTTCATTTCAGATTAATATGAAGGTGCAAACATTAGGTTACATTGTTTGCATTTGTCAGACAAAGTCTAAGTTTTATTTGAGCCCCTCACCCAGGAAGTGTGCCTTACATTGTGCCCATTAGGTGGGAGCTTACCCAACCCCCACCTCCTCTGCTCACCACTCTCCCCTTACTTGACTTGAATTGTGTTTTTCTTCCATTGTGTGTAGTTGTTTTTGGTTTCTTATTAGTGTTGAGTACTTTGGATACTTGCCTTTCCATTCTTGGATACTTTATTAAGGAGAATGTTCTTCAACTCTATCCAGATTAATACAAAAGGTGTAAAGTCACTGTCTTTTTCATGACTGAACAGTATCTCATAGTATACATACACCACACTTTATTAACCCACTCAGGAATTGATGGACACTTGGGTTGATTCCACATCTTGGCAATTGTGAATTAAGCTGGGATAAACATTCTAATGGTAAAATGGTAAAATTATTTTTTTTCTTCTGGGTAGATACCCAGTAATGAGATTGTGGGCTCAAATGAAGGGTTTGCTTTTAGCTGTTCGAAGATTCTCCATACTTCTTTCCAAAGAAGCTGTTTTAGTTTGCACTCCCACCACCGTATAGAAATGTTCCCTTTTCTCCACATCCATGCCAGTATCTGCAGCTTTGGGACTTTGTGATGTTGGCTATACTCACTGGATTAGCTGATAGCTCGGGGGGGAGGGGGGGAGGGGATAGATTTGCATTTCTCTGATGATTAGGAACAATGTGCATTTTTCATGTCTTTGAAGGTCATTTGTCTGTCTTCAGAGAAGGTTCTCTTCATGACTCTTGCCCATTTATAAGGATTGTTTGCTCTTTTCTTGTGGATTAGTTTGAGTTCTCTATACATAATAGTTATCAGCTATTTGCCAGATTGGCAGCAAGCAAACATCTTCCCCATTCTGAAGGTTGTCTGTTTGCTTTGTTTTGTCCTTAGCTGTGCTTTTTAGCTTGGTCATGTTCCATTCATTTATTTTTAGTGTTGCTGCAATTGCCAAAGGGGTCTTCTTTATAAATTCTTCTCCCAGGCTGATATCATCAAGAGTTTTTCCTACACTTCTAGAAATTTTATTGTTTCATTCTTAGTCAGTTTTTGTAAGTGGTGAGAGGTGCGGGTCCTGTTTCAGTCTTCTACATGTGGCTAACTGGTTATCCCAGAACCATTTATTAAACAGGGATTCTTTCCCCAGTGTATGCTTTTGTTTGGTTTATTGCAGATCAGATGGTGATAGACATCTGGTTTCATCTCCAGGTTTTCTATTCTATTCCATACATCTATATCTCTATTTTTGTGTTGTTTTGATCACTCTTCATCCATTTGATATTGCTATAAAGGAATATCTGAGTCTGGGTAGTTTACTAAGAAGAGAGGTTTATTTGGCTCATGGTTCTGCAGGCTGTATCAGAAGCATGCCACCAGCTTGGCTTCTGGCGTGAACTTTTGTGCTGTGTCAGAACAAGGCACAGAAGGACAAGCAAGCATGTGCTAAGAGTGATCAAACTCGAGGGATGTTTTCTTTTCACAAGAAGCTATTCTCTAAGGAACTAATCCCTTTCTCAGAGAAATAATCCCACTTGGCCAGAGAAAAGAACTCATCTACCACTGTGAGAAAAGCATCAGCTCATTCAGGGGAAATCTGCCCCTGTAACCCCAGCACCTGTCATTAGGCCCCACCTCCCAACCTTGCAGATCAAATGTTGACACGAGATTTAGTGAAGACAAACATACTATATGCAAACCATGGCAGTGTTTGATTTTTTAAGTTTCCTGTCCATAAGTTTTATAATGTCTCAAAGAAAATCATTAAGGTATTAAATATATGTAAAGCCTCTTTTTCTATATTATTTTTTATTAAGTCTTAAACACATAGATCATGTATATATTAATGAATTTATGGGGTACAATGTGCTGATTTGATATATAACTTGGAATGCTTACATGAACTAGTTAATATATCATTCACCTCATTCTCTTAATTATTGTGTAAAGACATTTGTTCTCTATACTTAATAGATTAGACATGTACCCTTGCAATATGCACCATAGGTGTAGTCCTGCCATTTACCCTCCCTCCATCAAACTTCCCCCCCCTCCTCTTCCTTCCTTCATCCTGGGCTATAGTTGTAATTTATTTTCTTTTTTTCTTTCTTTCTTGTTTTTGTGATTTATCTTTCACATTAAAGTGTGAGTAATTGTAAATTGGTTTCATAATAGTACTTGTATAGCCTTTTGTGATAATCTAACCTTGATTTTTAAAATTACTGAGAGAGCAGGTTGGAAAGGCATTTATAAGTCAAGCCCTTCTAGTCCCTCCATTATTTTTTTTCTTTTGAGACACAGTCTCACTATGTCACCCTCAGTAGAGTGCCGTGGCATCACAGCTCACAGCAACCTCAAACTCTTGGGCTTAAGCGATTCTCTTGCCTCAGTCTTCCAAGTAGCTGGGATTACAGGTACCCACCATGATGCCCGGCTATTTTTTGTTGCAGTTGTCATTGTTGGTTAGCTGGCCCAGGTCAGCCCACCAGCCTTAGTGCATGTGGCCAGTGCCATAATCACTATGCTACAGGCAACGAGCCCCTCCTTCAATAATTTTGTTTTTGGCTTGGAGCCTGTAGCTCAGCAGCTAGGGTGCCAGCCACATACACCGGGGTTGGTGAGTTCAAACCCAGCCTGGGCCTACCAAACAACAACGACAACAACAACAACAACAACAACAACAAAGAAACAAACAAAAAAAAAGCTGAGTGTTATGGTAGGCACCTGTAGTCCCAGCTAACTGGGAGGCTGAGGCAAGAGCATCACTTAAGCCCAAGAGTTTGAGGTTGCTGTGAACTGCAACGCCACGGTATTCTACTGAGGATGACATGGTGAGATTCTGTCTCAAAGAAAAAATTGTTTATTTTTAATCTTTGTCATTCTAGAAAAGTTTTTCTTTTTTCTTTTTTTTGTAGAGACAGAGTCTCACCCACTCACCCTTGGTAGAGTGCCATGGTGTCGCACATCTCACAGCAACCTCCAACTCCTGGGCTTAGGCGATTTTCTTGCCTCAGCCTCTCGAGAGCTGGGACTACAGGTGTCTACCACAACGCCCAGCTATTTTTTTGTTGCAGGTCAGCCAGGGCCGGGATTGAACCTGCCACTCTTGGTATATGGAGCTGGTGCCCTACTCACTGAGCCACAGGCAGCACCCCTATTCTAGAAAATTTTTAAGGAAGACCACTCTCCTCTCCACCATTTTCAGTATTTCTGATTTTAGAGTTTGTATGTTTTCCTACAAAATAATTTATTGATCATTTTATGGTATCTGTGAAAAAAGTGAAGGAAAATTCATGTTTTAAACCAAAGTTTGATAATTCTTTCATTTTCTCTGTTTGAGTATTTTTTTTTTCTATTAAAGTCTGGACTGAGGATAGTGCCCCAGCAGGGAGAAGTCCTGGTTCAGTTGAAGTCCTAGCACCAGGTGAAGAAATCATAGTATTTCCAAGTAATAATTTGGCATTCTTTGTAGCAGATAATCACAGTGTTTGAGTGAGAGTGAACTGAATTCATTGAGAGTGCTTTAGGCAGTAATAGGGAATTGTATGAGGGGTTATTTGCAGCTGGTTTTAAGGGCAGTGTGAACTCTGGAAATGCTTTCTGCTTCTATAAACACAACTCAAAAGTCTCAATATTGGGACATAGTTGTTGTGTTGAAATATAAATGATAAATGCTGTCTGGGAGACACATCTTCCATCATTATCCAGTGACAATTTTTCTTGCCTGCATTTCTGGTGTAATCCCTTGATGTATACGTTTGTGGTTGACTAGGGTCATAGTCAGCAGCTACTGCTAGACAGAACTGTGTGTATGCCATATACATTTTAAATGTGCTTGTCTTAAATTTGTAATTCTATATGCTTTGTGACTCTAAGGCAGTTTTAGCTTTTAAATCCAAACTCCAGATCTGTGTATTTAACCTGTGTGTTTAATTAGAAGTTTTACTTGACCTGCTAATTTTACATGTTTGAAGCTGAATGGATGGAATACAAGGTGTTACAAAAGAGCTCTTTTATTTGAATTGAAGAGGACATTCGTGGCATGGAGATCTAGAAGCTAGCTAATGACCTCATTTCTCCTGTGGCTGTAAATCAGAATCAAAATTATCTCCTTCCTTTTCTGAACAGCATTACCTATAAAATAATATGTAATTTTTTAAAATAAAAAATAAATAAAGAGAATTAATAAGATTTAAAACATTTTTTGAAATGTCAAGCTTACCAAATATTTTAGTTTTATTAGCTGTGTCCATAGATTGCCAATGATCTTAGACAAAATTATGAGATATTCAGTCTCATTTGCTTCTGAAATGGTGATTTAATCTCCAGAAACATCTTTCCAAGTTGTAATACTATTGGTGCAAATATTTACTTGTCTATAAAGCAATAAAAATATATGCAAATATATAGCTCCTCCATAAACCTAAAGGATTACAGCCTATGAAGGATTGTGTTTTTTGAAGACTAATATACTATTATTTGCTTTACTTGGCAAATGTATGAGATGACTTTTGGGGAAGATGCAAAAATATGATTAAAATATTTTCTTAATAAATAACTAAAGGAATCTAGACCTATCTTCCAGTCAAAAGCCACTGTATTATTAAGAGCTGTCCATGGATAAAAACGTTCTGGGGGAAAGTATAATGGCCAAGATTTATTTATCCATTTACTCATTCAGCATACATGCTGTTGCTTTAGAGCCTGGTGTGTGGTGGGTACATTTCTAGGCATGGAGGATACAGCAGTAAATAGGACAGGTGATTTCTTGGACCTTTTGGAGCTTACATCCTTATGGAAAAGTAGACAGTAAACAAACAAACATACGCTAGGTCAAATAAATATATACTATATCAAGAACAGTTATGATTAACCTAAAACACACTGGAGGGCATGAAAAATTGTGGGTGGGAGGGTGCTGCTATTTTGTAAGATTCGTTAAGAAAGACTTAACTGTTAATGAAGGAGGTCATCCATGCAGCTGTTTGGGAAAAAGTCAATTTAGGCAGAAGCAAACTCAAGTCCAGAGGCCCTGAATGTGCACAGTGTTTGACATATTTGAAAAGTATAGAAGCCACTATGCCTGGACTGTAGAGAAGAAAGAGACTATAAAGATATTACAATATAACAGTATAAAGATATAAAGTTGGAAAGACATAGAGGAGGCATGGCCATCTAGGTTTCGTAGGTGATTTCATACGCATTTCGGATCTTATTTGGAGTGAAGTGATTAGCCTTTGGATGGTTTTAAGAGGAAGAGCAACATAATCTGACTTGTTTTCCAAAAGAACCACTCTGGTTGCTACATGAAAAATTAATATATAGGAGGTAAAGAATGGAATCTGAGAAAGTAGTTAAGAGGTTATTACAATAATTCAAAAAAGAAGCGATCTTAAAGAAGTTAAATTTTTAGTATCTATTGAGATTGAGCTAACTGATTTAAACATGGACATACATGAGATGTAAGAGAAAGAGGAGAGAAAGTGACATGGCAGGTTTCGATCTATATAGGTCGAAAAACAGAGTTGCCATTTTTGGAGATAAGAGAAATTAAAAAAGCAGGTTGTAAAGGAAAAGCACATATTTGTTCCTGGAGATGTTGAACTTGCTAAACTTATTAGACATTTAAATGGAGATGTTGAGTAGGCAACTAGAAGTATGCGAGTATTGCATTTCAAGCAGAGTTTCAAGCATTCCATACAGACTGTAGATATACATTTGACAATTACTCAGCATATAGAAAAACACATTATAGTTGGTGCTTAATACTTAAAATGGAGAGATGGAAAATAGAGGGATCAAGAGGACTTTTCCTCAATGGAAAAAGCTATCTCAGCTTTATTGCACAACTTTTGTATACAGTAGCTTGAAGGCATGATCTTGTCATAATTGCATAACTTGAATAAAAACAGCCTAGGTGCAAAGGAGCATCCCCAGCAGTCTGTTGTGACCAAGGGTGCATGGCTCCAAATTTAATCTGGTTCAAAACCCAGCCATAACAGGAAAACCACTGATGCCAGATTTGCACTCAATTCTTGACTCGAGTACATTTCCTCAAACTGGGCAGCCTTGCCTCCCAGGAGGTCGGCTCCCAACAATATTTTTATTATAAAACAATAGCACAAATAGGTTTAATAAATGAGCAAGATAGTCCTGAGACATCCTCTAGAGAGTCTCATTACATTTTGGATAGAATGTATTTCTCATTGTGTAGCATCAACCTAGATGTCCACTTAATAACCGTGGTAAATGATCTGAGACAACAGGGAATC
>CAUYRH010171711.1:0-24447 GCA_963574655.1 Perodicticus potto | reverse complement strand
ATACTCACTACATTTCCAGGAAGAGTAAATTGTAAATAGTATATTGATTGATGTCCAATTTTTGTATATTGCTAAACTGAAGAAGCTAAATGTGCCTGGCTTTGAGAATTTTATTTATTTATTTTCTTTTCTTCTTCTTCTGTTGGTTTTTTTTTTTTTTTTTTTGAAAGAGCCACAAGCTGTCACCCTGAATAGAGTGCTGGGGCATCAAAGCTCACAGCAACCTCCAATTCCTGGGCTCAAGTGAGTCTCTTTTCTCCGCACTACAGGCGCCCGCCACAATGCCCAGCTATTTTTTTGTTGCATTTTGGCCGGAGCCAGGTTTGAACCTGCCACCCTCGGTATATGGGGCCGGCACTCTACCCACTGAGCCACAGGTGCTGGCCACAAGCATTCTTGCCTCAGCCTCCCAAGTAGCTGAGACTACAAGCACCCAACACAACACCTGGCCCGTTTTTCTATTTTTAGTAGAGACAGAGTCTCACTCTTGCTTAGGCTGGTCTTGAACTCCTGAGCTTAGTTAATCCATCAGCCTTGGCCTCTCAGAGTGCTAGGACTATAGGAATGAGTCACCTTGCCCTGCCAAATTAGATTCTTTTTTTTTTTTTTTTGAGACAGAGCCTCAAACTGTCACCCTGGATAGAGTGCTGTAGCATCACAGCTCACAGCAACCTCCAATTCCTGGGCTGAAGGAGTCTCCTGCCTCCGCCTCCCAAGTAGCTGGGACTACAGGCGCCCGCCACAATGCCCGGCCGTTTTTTGGTTGCAGCCATCATTGTTGTCCAGGCTGGATTCGAACCCGCCAGCTCAGGTGTACGTGGTTGGCATCTTAGCCCATTGAGCCACAAGGCGCCGAGCCCCAAATTAGATTCGTAATATGTAACTATGGAATGAATGGATTTAGCAATGAACTTGTCCAGAAAACTTTGACTGTGGGTCCGCCTGGTTGGTGTGCTGCTTGTTGTAGGAGCTGTGCGCTTGGGGGCAGGGGAAGGAAGAGAGGGATGAGGAATCCCTGTGCTGCGGGTGGCGCCTTCACTCTCATGAATCACCACGGATTCGTTGTATTAAATCTGTATATTTTTGGCACTGATCTAAATTACTGGACCTCAAATATGACAACCGGACTGCTCCAAGTGCGTCCATGCAGGCTTGTGCTCCTTGAGCTCATGGCCACTATCATGATGGCGTTGGTTTGGTTTGCTTTGGGGGTTGAGTGCCGTGGTATCAGCCTTGCTCATAGCAACCTCTAACTCATGGGTTCAAGCCTCCCAGAGTGCTGGGGTTATAGGTGCAAGCCACCCGGCCCAGCATGAATAATACTGCTCCATTAATGTGAAGGCGAGGGGTGAGATATATCCACATAGCTTGTGTTTCTATAAAAAAGCAGGATATTTGGTAACAGTGGTTGTTGTGGGAGACTACAGGACAGGGATGGGCAGGAAAATTCCTTTTTCCTACAAACCCCTTTGTATTATTGGAATTTTATTCATGGGAATACATGATCTATTTAAAAATACAGTAGAACCTCCGTAAGTTCAGCACACAAGGGACTATAACAAACTGGTCAACATAGGGCACGACGCCTCCTATACTGGGGTGGACAGGTGGTGCGTGTCCACTTGTGAAATGTTCCACTTAAGGAGACGGTCAGTGTAGGGAGGTGGTCAACTATGGAGGTTCTACTGTAATTGAAAGGTTGATTTTTAAAAAACGAAAGTAAGTACTTGAAATACTTGCAGATTTCCGAGCTGGCTGGGGGTTCTGAAGAGGCAACTCCAGCGGCTGGCCCTGGGCTGGGCTGACTCTTCAGTTTCTACACCTTCCTGGAATTTCAGGCCCTCTCAACTTTCCCCTGAATGACTCACAGAGGGGTGTTCCCAGCACGAGGCAACCCTCAGCCCTCTTAGGGAAGGGCGGATCACTTTCAGATCCCAGCCCTGCCCATCACTCCACCTCGTTCGCAACCAATATCAGTGAGAGGGACTGGGAGGGACTCTCACTTCTGTTTCGTTGGGTTTGGGGGAGTGTTTTGTTTTTACTTTTTCATTTACATCTTTTCTTTCACAAAGAGAAAAATTTTAAGATATAAATAGTACCAAGAAACTCCCAGGTGCAACCAGTCCTCCCAGGCCCAGCCCTTAAGTCCGAGGGCTCACACATGCTCAGCAGCACGCAGGTTGAAACTGTGCTTTGGGCACGAGGAAACCACAGAGGGTTTTGAGCTGGGGAGCATAGTGCCTGGTTTGTGGAGTCCCCGAGTTCCCTCTAGGCTTCCCCCTAGGCATACAGTGAGCCTCCTAAAAACTTCTTATAGACATTCCAAGCCTAACTTGTGGTTTTTTCCTGCTTCAGCCAAACTGGGCTCCCCATCCCTAGCCCCATCTTTACGTCTGTCCTGGTTCGGGCTGCCATGACTAAGCAGCACGGCCCCGGTGGCTTATAAACCACCCCAGGTCTTCCTCTGCGCTCTAGAGGCTGCAGGTCTGAGGTCAGCAGGCAGCACAGTCCAGTCCCAGAGCAGCCTTCCTGCAGACTTGACGCTCCTTTGTGCTTTCACGTGGTGGGGACGGGGGAGTCTCTGCCATCTTTTTATAAGGGCGCCAGTCCCATTCTGGGGGCTCCCCCCGTGTGCCTGAATTACTTCTCTAAGGCTCATATCTTAATACCACTGCACTGGGGATGAGGGCTTCAGCATATGAATTTGGAGAGGGGTTGACACAAAGATTCAGTCCATGTACCATCTTCCTGGTGCTCAGGAAGTGTTTTGAGCTGTCCTTCCCTTTCCCACCCGTGCCCAATCGATAGCTGGTCCCAGGGAAGTCATCTCTGGACAGTATCCCCGGGTTACACTCTTCTCTCCAGCACTCAACCTACAGTCCAATCCCAGAGCTCCTCTCTCCTGGGCCCCTGTGACAGCCTCTCTCTGGTCTCCCAAACCCTCTTGACTTGGCAGCCGGAATGCTCTTGTCCAGACAACGAGTCTGCTCATTCGCTTAAACTTTTAGATGGCTCCCAACACCCATAAGCTAATATGAGAACTCTGTAGTTTGACCCACGGGACTGTCCTCAAACTCACTTCCTCCGGCTTCCCTGTGCACATCACACACACTCATCACAAGATTTCTGCTGGCACTGCACACCTCAGTCTCTGCACATGTCTTTCCTCTGGGGTCCAGATTTCTACTTCTTTTATTGTCCCCTTGCCTTCCCCGCAAACTGTGTCCACCTGACCCTGTATACAGTTATTTAAAAAAAATTAAGGTGTTGGCTCTTCATCAAACATTCTCCTGCTCATTGATCAACTGATCAGTTTCACCTAAACCTGATGAATAATCTGGCTGATGTATTTTTTAATTACATCAAAAAAAATTTTTTTTGAGACTGAGTCTTACTTTGTCGCCCTTGGTAAAGTGTCAAGTTGTCACAGCTCACGGCAACCTCAAACTCTTGGGCTTAAGTAATTCTTTTGCCTCAGCCTCCCGAATAGCTGGGATTATAGGCGCCTACCACAATGCCTGGCTATTTTTAGAGACAAGGTCTTGCTCTGGCTCAGGCTGGTCTCGAACCTGTGAGCTCAGGCAATCCCCCTGCCTCAGCCTCCCAAGTGCTGGGATTATAGGCATCAGCCACTGCACCTAGCCCAATGATGTCAACTTTTTTTTTTTTTTAATTTTGAGTCAGAGTCTCACTATGTTGCCCTCAGTAGAGTGCCATAGCGTCACAGTTCACAGCAACTTCCAGCTCTTGGGCTTAAGGGAGTTTCTTGCCTCAGCCTCCCAAGTAGCTAGGACTATAGGCGCCTGCCACAACACCTGGCTATTTTTTTTTTTTTCAGTTTTTGGCTGGGGCTGGGTTTGAACCTGCCACCTCCAGTATATGGGGCTAGTGCCTTACTCCTTTGAACCACAGGCGCTGCCCAAACACCCGGCTATTTTTGGTTGTAGTTGTCAATGTTGTATAGCAGGCTCGGGCCAGGTTCAAAACCGCCAGCCCTGGTATATATGGCCAGTGCCCTAACCACTGGGCTACGGGCACCGAGCCCAGATTTTTAAAAAATTACATCAAATTAACTTCAGACCTCAAGAAATTGGGGAATATGTTTTGACAACTCCCAAAGAGTTCTAGGGAACAGTACCACGCAGAGCAGGGTGCCTTGGTGAGGCCCCGAATGAAGCACAGCTGAGAAGGCAGTTGCAGCCTGACCTCCACTCTCACAGGACCCATGTTGGGCAGTGTCACAGGCATTTTTCCTGAGTCATCTTCTCACTCTGATCAGGGGCCCTCATGACGAGAAGTGCACAAGGTTAGGAAACTACTCCTGTTACTCACTAACTCTCAGAACCTCACTCCTGACACCTGCCTTCTCTGACCCACTCATCTCGTTAGCCTTAAACACACACTTGATCTCTAATCCAACTCTTGCAGCAGTTCATGAACAAACGCATGGCCTTGCTGAGTTCTAAGCACCCCTGCATTTGAAGACTGGTTTCACAGACTGTTTTGGTATATTCTCGGTGCAGGGCGGGGTTGGGGGTTGGAGGGGTAGGTAGGAAGTTTTCTGAGCTGGGCCAAATTGCTTGGGTTGCTAAGTAACAATTCATTTTCAGTGGAAAATTTTCCAAGGCAAGGATTGTGCAATTGTGTCCTCACCCTGAGCATCTCAGGTATCCACCAGCAGAGGTTGCGGTAGCTTGCTGGGGCAGTCATGTGTGCAGAGGCACTCTGTCAGGAGCGTTCAGGAGGTGAGAGGGGTGTCACAGAGCTCTTGCCTGAGTGCCAAGAAAGGGGCAGAGCTAGAGAGAGGAGGCTCTGCGTGAGCCCCAGTGCAGAACCCACTTCCTGGGGGTCCCCACCCTTGAGCTCTGAAAGACCCCAAGGAACCACCTTGCTGTGGATTAAGGGCTGAGCCTGGCTTGCTGAGGGAGGAGAATGCCTGCAGCTCTTGGCAGCCTTGTCCTGAGTGTTGCTCAAGTGAGTACCTCGTGACCCTCGGCCTACTTCTGAACTGTTTCTGCACATCAGATAATTAGTATGTCGGACAGCCTCCTTGACTCACCAGAGTGGCTGATAAGCCCTCCCTCTTTGCAGTAAGTACACATTCTGGGATTTGAGTCCACATTGGGAAGAATGATACGTGAGGTCAGCTTGGAATATTCCAGACTATCTTGAAGGTCTGTGGTCTTGACAGGATTCTTGTAAATTACTTTTAACAAACAGGCTTTTCTATTTGTTTGTATTAAAAGAAAGAAAGGCAGAAGAAGACAAAGAAAGAAAATAAAAGCTCTTTTTCCTCCTAGGATTATCAGAATTGCAGCCCCAATCTTAAAAGACTTCAAATGCAAAAATTTAAAGTTAGATATTAAATAAGGGTTTGTAGGACAGGCATGGTGGCTCATGGCTATAATCCTAGCAGGGTGTTGTGTTGGGTGCCTGTAGTCCCAGATATTTGGGAGGCTGAGAGAATAGGATCGCTTGAGCTCAAGAGTTTGAGGTTGGGTCAGTGCCTGTAGCACAGTGGTTTCGGCGCCAGTCACATACACCGAAGTTGGTGGGTTTGAACCTGGCCAGGCCAGCTAACCAACAATGACAACTGCCAACAAAAAAAATAGCTGGGCGTCGTGGCAGGTGCCTGTAGTCCCAGCTCCTTGGGAGGCTGAGGCAAGAGAATCACTTGAGCCCAAGAGTTTGAGGTTGCTGTGACACCATGGCACTCTACTGAGGGTGATAGAGTGACACTATGTATCAACAGAAAAAAAAAGATGGAATCTGTAACTTTGTGAACTGATGCTCTAAAACAGGAAGACAGGTGAATGGTTGTGAACTGATGCTCTAAAACAGGAAGACAGGTGAATGGCTTCTGTTAACTCCTCCTTCTGTAAACATACGCCTCTTGTGACTAAGGCAGAGGAGAACAGGTTTTCCCAGATGGAGTTACTGTGTAGACACCCCGCCGCCCCTCAGCCCTGTCCCCTTTCTTCTGCAGCCGACTCCCGTGTCAGGACTTCTGCCTTCCAACACTTTGTGCTCTTCCAGTTGTCTCCCTTGACCGCTTCTCATTGCTCCTGGGTGCAAGGGATCCTCTCAGCCCAGCTCAGCTTCCCAAGTAGCTAGAGTTTTTTTTTTTTTAAGAGACAGAGCCTCACTTTGTTTTTTTTGGGTTTTTTTGTTTTTTTGTTTTTTTAGAGACAGAGCCTCACTCTGCCCTCTGTAGAGGCTGTGGTATCACTGCTCACAGCAACCTCCAGCTCTTGGGCTTTAGGCGATTCTCTTGCCTCAGCCTCCTGAGTAGCTGGGACCACAGGCGCCGGCCACAATGCCCAGCTATTTTTCGTTGCAGTTTGGTCGGGACCGGGTTTGAACTTGCCACTCTCAGTATTGCCACTTGCCTACTCACTGAGCCACAGGCGCCGCCCCAAGTAGCTGGGTTTATAGGTGAGTGCCACCATGCCTGGCTGATAGCTTCTAAATAAACTTCCTGAACAATGTATGCCTCAGAAATAACATAGACTTTGGGGGTCTCTATAACTCTGTGCTGCCCGTGGGTGCTGGGAGCATAAGCAAAGTGAGCCTGCATCACCTGAAGTGAACTTGGCTGTGGGCGTCAAGAACTATGAAAGGGGCTCGGCGGCCTATGGCTCAACGGGCTAAGGCGCCAGCCACGTACACCTGAGCTGGCAAGTTCGAATCCAGCCTGGGCCCGCCAAGCAACAATGACGGCTGCAACCAAAAAATGGCCGGGCGTGGTGGTGGGCGCCTGTAGTCTCAGTTACTTGGGAGGCAGAGGCGGAAGACTCGCTTGAGCCCAGGAATTGGAGGTTGCTGTGAGCTGCGATGCCACGGCACTCTATCCAGGGTGACAGCTTGAGGCTCTGTCTCAAAAAAAAAAAAAAAAAGAACTATGAAAGGTTTGGGATTTTACATCACTTGCAAACTAAGTGGTCATCTTCCACCATTTCATAAATGCTACCAAAGATGTGAGACTCCTGGGTAGAGGCAAAGGGTTTTATTTCTCACAGAGATAACAATAGCTGAGGATTAGCGTTTGTTGGTTCTCTGAGCCCCAGTTCCCACAGGGTTACGTGAGGAGGGTCAGGCGACATATGCACTCACAGTGGGCTGCGTTACCGAAGAGGAGCCCCGAGTCTACAAACCCAAATCTCTTCCAGTGGGCAGTAGGCACTTCTCTTACTGTGGAGAGAGACCCTATGTCTGCCTTCCAAAGCTGTAGGCAGACTTGCTCTTTGTTCTGATGGGAGGCATTCTCTTAATTTTCAAAGGCCATTCCTTACACAAATAGTATTAGTATTATTATTACTATTTTGAGACAGAGCCTCAAGCTGTCACCCTCGATAGAGTACCGTGGCATCACAGCTCACAGCAACCTCCAATTTCTGGGCTCAAGTGAGTCTCTTGCCTCCACCTCCCAAGTAGCTGGGACTACAGGCGCCCGCCACAACACCCGGCCATTTTTTTGCTGCAGCCGTCATTGTTGTTTGGCGGGCCCGGGCTAGATTCGAACCCGCCAGCTCAGGTGTACATGGCTGGCGCCTTAGCCGCTTGAGCCACAGGCGCTGAGTCTTTTTATTATTATTATTGAGACAGAGACTCACTCTGTTGTCCTGGGTATAATGCCATGACATCATCACATCTCACAGCAACCTCAAACTCTTGGGCTCAAGCAATCCTCTTACCTCAGCCTCCCAAGTAGCTGTGAGTACAGGCGCCTGCCACAATGCCCAGCTATTTTTGTTGTTGTTGCAGTTGTCATTGTTGCTTTAGTTGGACAGGGCGGGCTTCGCAGCCTCCAGCCTCGGTGTATGTGGCCGGCACCCCATCTGCTGAGCTACAGGCACCGCCAACATCGGGCTAGTTTTTGTATTTTTAGTCGAGACGGGGTCTCGCTCTCGCTCAGGCTGCCAACCACATTTTCAGGAAGGGACAGAGTGGCTTAGGGAACCAGGTCCCTGGCGAGCAGAGATGGTAACATCTCAGCACAGGAGGCCGACTCTGAAGGCCCCAGCCAGGTGTGTCAGCATCATAGCTGGTGCGTTGTAACTGAAAGCGGTGAAGACGCAGAGTGCACAGGAGGTGCAGGGGTGGAAAGAGATGGATTCGGAACAGACCTCAGGGTGAAGGCCGGCTGTGTGCCTGCCCACAGTGACCTCAGCTGACTCCCATTCCTGAACTTCATTTCTTTATTTATGAAATGGGGAAACTAATATACCTGCTAGGTATATATTAATACAAAGTCACTGGCACGTGATAGATGTCCAACGAGTATTAAGAGGCGTCCAGGAGCCTTCTTTTGGTTGTGGGTAAAGTCTGCCTGTACACATGGAATTAGAACTGGAGAAGAGTGACTAGGCCAATCCCTGCACTTCACAGGGGCAGAGGCTCAGAAAGGCAGCTGACTGGCCTGAGCCGTCTTTGCAGCCCCCAGGCCACAGCTTGGGAGCCTGGTAGGAAAGGGAAAGGGAGCCTACCTGAGGTCCTCGGGCTGGAGAAACCTGACCCTGCTGAGAGCTTTGCAGCAGAGCTTGTGTCAGTTAGTTTAATGGACCCTGTTGTTGGGTGAGGGTGGGGGTCCCCAGCCAGGAACAAGAGGGGACAGTATTGCTTTCTCCTTTCACTATGTGAATTTCACAAATGTGCAATCTTGTACTGACTTTGAGGCCCTGTGTATCAGGAAATCTATGCCTGTCCGTCCTTGTTGCCATAATGGCAAGGTCCTGAAGGGTGCCAGGTACATAATATCCTGCCTCGCTCCTTAATACCAGAGGAGCAGAGAGGCTATAACTACTCAGATCTTATACATGTACTCTTTCCAAAAAAAAAAAGAGGGGCGGCACCTGTGGCTCAAAGGGGTAGGGCACCAGCCCCATATGCCGGAGGTGGCGGGTTCAAACCCAGCCCCAGCCAAAAGCTGCAAAACAAACAAAAAAAGAAAGAAAAGAAAAAAAGAAACACTGTAATTAACATAGTTTGAGAAATCACAGAAAGTATTTGAAAGCTGTTGAATTAAAGACATGTTTAATAAGATGTTGGGTGGCGCCTGTCGCTCAGTGAGTAGGACGCCAGCCCCATATACCAAGGGTGGCGGGTTCAAACCCGGCCCCGGCCGAACTGCATCAAATATTAGCCGGGTGTTGTGACAGGCACCTGTAGTCCCAGCTACTTGGGAGGCTGAGGCAAGAGAATCACCTAAGCCCAAGAGATGGAGGTTGCTGTGAGCCATAACGCCATGGCACTCTACCGAGGGTGACAGGGTAAGACTCTGTCTCAAAAAAAAAAAAAAATAGAAAAAATTAGCTGGGTGTTGTGGTGGGCTCATGTAGTCAGTCCCAGCTCCTTGGGAGGCTAAGGCAGGAGGATCACTTGAGCCCATGAATTTGAGATTGTTGTGAGCTACGATGATGTCACTGTACTGTGCTCAGGTTAGAGTGAGACTCTGTCTCAAAAAAGAAAACAGAAAGGAAGAAAGAGAGAGAGAAAGGGAGAAAGAGAGCGAGAAAAGAAAAAGAAAAGAAAGAAGAGAGGGAGGGAGGGAAGGAAGGAGGAGACAGAGAGAAAAGAAGGAAGGAAGGAGAGAAAGAAATGTGGCTAGTGTGGGCAGTGCCTGTAGCTCAAAGGAGTAGGGTGCCGGCCCCATACACCTGAGGTGCCGGGTTCAAACCGGGCCCAGCCAAAAACTGCAAAAAAAAAAAAAAAAAAAAAAATTAAAGAAATTTGGCTAGTGTTAATAAGGATTTAAATTTTAATTGTGTTTAAATAGTCACAGGTGTTGTGAATTTCCTAGGCCTCAATTCCATGAATGGACTGTGTCCATTCATTGATACATTCATTCACCTTGCCCCCGGCGGAAGGGACTGTTCATTCGTTTCCTGGCCAAGGAACCCATACACCTGTATATACCCCGAGACTAAAAACCTAAAGGGGGAGATGGGGAAAGACCGGGAGAGAAACAGAGAGAGCTTTTCTCTCCCCACTTGCGTTCTCTCTCTCTACCAGAAGCTTTAGTGTTTTCTGTATTCTTTTCTGTAAATAAATTCTGTCTTACCACTGGGGAAAAAAAAAAAAAGAAAATGCCATGAAGGCTATGTTAAACAGTTTGATGAAAACATTTCAGATTGTATATGAAACCAGCACATTGTACCCCTTGATTGCACTAACGTATGCAGCTGTAATTTAATAAAAAAAAAAAAAGGAAAAAAAGTTCCCACATAACAATGCTTAATGAGTTAAAGTTGCTTGAAAGTCATATTCCAAAGTGGATCAAACATGCTCTGATGTAGCCATCTGCAATCAAATCTGTGCTACGTGTTTGGAAAGCAAAAGAAGATAATGCTGGAGCAAAAAGTAGATGCTAATAATTGTGGCCGATTGTTTTTGCTCTAATCTATTATCAATATAACTTTCAGTAATTTATTTATTCAAATACTATTATAAGGACACCAAAACAAAAGAAGGAACTTTGAGGATACAGTGTAAGATATATAGCTATGTGTTTATGTACCTTTGGATTTAAAGAAATTTGATTGAGGCAAGAATAAGACTCTTGGAAGATAAATAATGGACATGAAGAAGTATAGTTTACACGTTGTTCTTTCTAAAGGTCGGTTGATCCCGTACTGAAAATCTGCTTTCAGTTGGTCCAGAAATCAGATTTTCAGCCTAATAGTATCTCTACTGCCATCTTAGTGATAATCATCTCTGATTATCTTGGATTCTTAATTCCCAAAATATATTAATTATATTGACAACAAGGTCATGGACAAAGGAGAGAGAGAAAACTCTATCAAAAGAATTAGTACAGTAACAAACATAAAACAGAATATGGATCAGCATTCCTTCAATTTGTAAACCTTTTCACTTCTTCATCTGATGGCTTCTATATCATTCATATGAAATATACCTGAAATTCTACTGGTTACTCTGTTAAGAATTCAGCCAGAAATTATTGATTATTTTATCATTTCTGTGTGAGCTACAGAAATTGCTGTTATTTCTAGGAATAGAGCTGGAAAATTCCAGCTCTGTATAGATCCTTTACACCGGTTTAGATTTGATCAGTTTTTTCTTAAAAATTAAAAACTTGGAGAAAGTGTCTTTATGATTATGGCGGAATAGGAAAGCAATTACTAGGCTTAACCTATTTTTCTTTGCACTAAAGCATTTCTGCCAAAAATCATAATCCCAAAACTTCAAAGGGAATCGAAATACAAGCAATGAAACGATGAGTTGCTAGCTTGTATTTAATTCTCAACTCTGAGATAACAATAAATAGCTTAAGGATACACACGAGCAATGTGGAAATATTATAAGCATCCAGCAAGGTTCAGTACCATTTCTTCTTGCCTGTACAAGCACATCACTCTATGAATGTTTCTTTCTCCCCTCTGCATATTTAATTTTTCTTTATAAACTTGGTCCTCACCCTTCTCAACATTCCTATTTCAAAACCGATTATTGACCTTACTTCAAGTTTTTACCTATTTCTCTGGTCCCCTCTACAGCAAACCATTTATAGTTTCTGTGTATGATGCCTCTCCTATTTCCCTTTAACCCTCTCTGCTCAGAATTTCACATCAAGTTATGTCACTATCACTTTATTCACAGGAACTAATCACCTCCCTCTTATTAAATCCAATGTCAATTCTTGGTCAGTATTTTAATTAAAGTGGAGGTTCTGAAACATTTAAAAGCTATTTCTGGGAGTCAAGACACAGTTATCTGTTTCCACTGCTATTGTTATATTCCCTGTTGTCTTTTATTCAATCTAATAAAAAATGTTGCTGTATTAAGCCCATTGTGCCTTTTGAGTCTGATTAACAGTCAGAACCCAAGACTAGTGTTACTACTTAATCATTTGTAGTTATCACAGATTGGCATAACGAATGGAATTGACTTTCAGACCTACAACTCATTATGACAAAGGCACTTTGTGGTAAGATAAAGAAGAGGCGAAAAAGACCTGAGAGGAGATTTGATACCAGTGTAGCTGGTATTACTGCTGACTCACTATCAGTATGAAGTTGAAAAACTTCTGTGGCAGGTACAACTTTCTAGGATTTTATTAATTTGTTTTCTTATTTGCAGGCAAAAAGTTTTGACTCCTAAAAAATTTTCAAAATAAATGCATGAGAAAAGATAGATGAAGAAAAATTAGTGAGCAGTACTTTATGTGGTTGCATTTTAACTAACTTGCTATAATTAAAATTGCTGGAAACAGATGAAAAAGAAATGAGTCCATCAGAGTAAAACAGACACTCCAAGAAAGGTCTTAGTTTACACCTAGGATTCTGTTGGGAATTTGGAACATATGCTATTCAGGTATGATTCTACTTATTGTATGTCCCTTGTTTACTAGCCACACTCCTCTCCACACAATGTAGAGGGGAGGTGACCGCAGAAATGCAAGAATAGAACACTGTTCAAAGTTATGTGACATTTTACATGAAAATGCTAGCAAACACCTGATGAAAATTTGATTTAGACCCTTGGGTTAATGATCAGGAGACGAACAATTCCATGCTGGAAGTACTTGAACAGAATGGGCTATTCAGTTGAGTTCAATTAGTGTTCTGTACTACATTTCACAGAATTTAAATATAATTGAACTGACCCTTTTGGACTAGGTGAAGTTATGAATAGAGCAGGAGTAGAGCAAGTTCGTGCCAAAAAAGATTTCTACTTGAACTCCTGACCTTGAAACAATGACTATCACCTAAAACCTTGAAATGTCACACATATAGGCAAATGGATTTGGTTCATTATGACAAGCAATGAACCAACTAAAGTCATATATAGCTCCTATAAAAACAAATAAAAACCTTGTGAGGTGGGCAGTATTGCTACTTGGGCCCACTTATATTTTAACCTCATATTCATAGGGTGATGGGCCATATAGGAAATGTCCTACCTGCTATCACATCTGCATTGCATCTGATTCAATGATGAAAAATGTGTTGAACTATTCCAAAGAAAAGAAATGGACAAAAGAAAAATATAATCCTAAGACCTGTGGGTTTTAGGAAAAATAGAAAGAAAAGAATGAGTTGGTTGAGTCTAACAGTTCAAAATACTAGCAACTAGGCAGTTGGTAGAGAACAGGATGAAAATCAAAATGAGGAGAACGATAGTGCTGTCATACTTGTTGATTCAAAATTACGAGCTCAATGATGTGAGTTACTCCAGCGCAAGTGTCTATCCCAACTCAAAGGCTTTAGATTTTTTTTCCATTTATGTTAAGTGGAATAAATTCAAAATCAATGATATGGAAGGAGACAGATAAAAGAAAATACACTGATGTGTTTTGGTTTTTTTGTTTGTTTGTTTTATTTTTTTGTTTTGAGACAGAGTCTCACTTTGTCACCCCTGATAGAGGGCTGTGGCATCATAGCTCATCAATGCCTAATTTATTTTATAAAATTGTATGCAAGTATTTTTTCCATAATGACATTAATAGACTATTTAAAATTTGAAACAATGTCAAACAATTATCTTTTTTGACTCCTCATTGTATTGCTTTTTAATGTTTGTTATCGCCAACTACCTGACACCATAGAATCATTCTTAGTAAATCAAACTCAAAACAGCAACCTCAGACTCTTGGGCTCAAGAGATTCTCTTGCCTCAGCCTCCCAAGTAGGTTGGACTACAGGTGCCAGCTACAATGCCCAGCTACTTTTTAGAGATGGGGTTTCAGTCTTACATGGGCTGGTCTGGAACTCCTGAGCTCAAGCAGCCCACCTATCCTGGCCTCCCAGAGGGCTAGGATTACAGGTGTGAGCCAGCACGCCAATAAGGAAAGCTTTTGCATTGCTACAAACTGATGATTCAGTATTAATACATTACATAGTGAATTGTATAGTTCTATGGTTTTTGACAACGCAAGTCACATGAATCCGCCATTATAGTGCCATACAGAATAGTCTCACACCTTTAAAATTCCCTATGCTCCAGCTATTCATCTCTCACCCCCTGCCCACGTCCAACCATACAATTTTTGTCAACCACTGATCTTTTTTCAAATTTTATATTAATGCCTGATTTATTTTATAAAATGGTATGCAAGTATTTTTCCCTAATGACATTGTATTGCTTTTTAATGTTTGTTATCACCAACTACCTGACACCATAGAATCATTCTTATTAAAACAAACTCAAAAGTAGGGACACAATTACAGCTTAGCCATCTTCCAAATTCAGATAGCTGAGAAAAAGAATATAAAAGAATTTGTACATTGACTTACTACATATTTTAATTCCAACTAGCAAAAGAACACTTTCTTCCAATTATATCACCTTCCTTTCCACTGTGTGTAGAAAGAGAATAAACCAATTTGTAGGCTCTAGTATGTATTTCTGTTCACTATTTTTTCATATTAACATAGAAAATTGGCACTCAGGTCAAATAAATAATTTTCTGTAGGTGCTATCTTAGTTCCATCTCTAGCCTCTACTTTAACTATCTTTCAATTTTCACTCAAATTCATTTATATTTTGAATAGTTTTAAGATAATTTAATTGTTCAATAAAGGGTAACACTAAATCAATACTTTTTTACTACTCCATAAACTGATTTTGCTATATTCATTTTCCTCTTATTTGAGTACCAAAGTACAAAAATCTGTACTACTTTCCAATAATAGTAGTTTCTGTATGTGCAGCACTCCTGCATATATTCCTGATTTCTTTTTCTTTTTTTTGAGACAGAGTCCTGCTCTGTTACCAAGGCTGGAAGTGATCATAGCTCACTGCAACCTTGAACTCCTGTCCTCAAGCTATCCTCCCACCTGGGCCTCCCAAACTGCAGGGATTTCAGGATAAGCCATCTGGGCCCTATTCCTGATTTTATTTTTTCTAATTTTTTAATTTAATTTTTATTAAATCATAACTGTATGCATTTATGGGGTATAATGTGATGATGTCATTGATCTTTTCAATGTCTCCATAGTTTTGTATTTTTTAGAATGTCTAATAGTAGGTAGTTTTTCCCAACAGACTTAACATTCATTTAAGATTAATGATTTGATAGCTCATTTCATTAGATTGCTGAATAATATCCCATTATATGGATGGTCCACATTTTATCAGTTTATAAATTTAAGGACATTGGCTTGTTTTCAATTTTTGACAATTATGAATAAAGCTATGTAACATTCACTTGCTGTTTCTTGTATAGACAAATTTGTAACTCATTTGTTTAAACAGCTAGAAGTCTAACTGATGAAAGGTAGGGTAAGAGTAGGTTTAGCATTGTTCTAAATTGCTTGCAATCAGGGATGCAGTGGATGACACAATATACAGAAATTCTAAAACTTTCAGGAGAGTTGGAGACTTGTAGCTATTTGCCTTATAATAATAGATGAGTTTGAAAAGTGGTATGACTATAATTTGTATAACTAAGACATTCTTTGGGGGCAAAAACATTGTAAGGGGTATGTTATAAAAATTCATTACTTAGACATCTGAATGGGCTATTATTCCCAAGAACTACTTTTAATTTAACAACCAAATTTAAATTTCCTGTCAATCAGTGAAGTGTTAAGTACAGAATTAAAACCAACTACCTAAGCTACTACTATCTAACAGACTTCATATAAGATGAATTGAATATATTATTGTTTTTGACCTTTAGGAATTTATGGTTAGTTTTGAGCAAGAAAAAAAAAAGTGTTGAAAAATACAGGATGGGAAACAAGAACCATTAAAATTATTGTTTGTTTTTTTTTTTTACAAATATCCTAATATTTCAAATTGTTTGCATATATTACATATTCCATTTCTCTTATCATTTAAAAATACTATAATACTTGTGGCATCAAGTTCTATAATACTTGTGGCAGCAAGCATCATAATGATGTTATGAGTTAGACTAGATTTATAGTGTCTGTCCTCTAGGTTTTTATAATCTAGAAAACCGACAAAGGTTTAGGTAAAGCAATTTTCTAGTTATGTTGAAAGATGAGCTGAAACCAATTTTTTGTAATTTTACTTGTGATATTTTTCATTTAACTAACTCGTTTGAAGATTTAGTAAGCCTTTACTATGTATACGATCTCTGATCATATTTATATTAGTCATTTAAATGACAATGCAAGAAATTAAAAAAAAACACTTCAAAGAGATATGGGCATTATCAAAATATTTTTGTTAGTTTAAGAAGGCATTAAATCATTCAGGAGCCAAACTATCTGTGGTCATAAAAAGCATGTAAATCAGTTTGATTCTAATAAAATATTGGCTGTAGCTGATTTCCTGACTTGTGCCAGAAGTGAAATTTAAGATATAAATAAAGTTTGCTTTATACTCCACATTCTTAACACCTGATTTTATTTTTATTTGTTTTCATCTCCAAGATTTACATATCATCTGCTGTACTTACATAGATTGAAATCACCTTGAGAACAGAATCTTCAATTTTTTTCTATTACTATGTCCTTCATGTTTTAAGAACAATTAGATGTATTTACCATCTAAAAAAAAATCAATGGATAAAAGATTTTAATTTTCACCATTGTTGTCAAATCAATTTCTGTTTGTCTTTGTTGAATGATATGTACAAAAGCTAACCTTAAATTGTATTTAGTTCTGCGCATGTAAAATATTCTTGAAATTAAGAAATACAGAGTGCTCAACCTTATCATGTCCTGTATTGGCTTTTCCAAGGATTAAATAATTTATTTTACATATATTTATGATAATTTGTTTTACATGTACATAATTTGTTAAGTTTGAAGTGTTGTTCAAGATACAAAAATAAAAACATTTTTTGACCTCAAATTTCATACATTATAGATTGCCATTTGGTAAAAGTTTAATGCATGAGCAGTTTGCTATTATTAACAAAAACTTTGAAAGAAAAGTTAAACTATATTAATTCTATGACAAAATTATTCTGCTTTATATTCCTGAAATTTAATTTTATGGTTAACCAAAAAGTTCAAAACTGTCAATTGAAAAATGTCTTCAGCCTAATTAATGTCAACTTTTAGAAATGTGCAGTCTATGCTGTGAAAAAATGATATTTCCATATAAGAATAACAAAATCTTAAGATTTGACAAAATTAAAGAAGCAATTTTATCTCTTTTTTCTCATAAAATGTTTATCCTCAGTCAGAACATGTACATAAGTTTTCACTGTTGCCCATTGCTGGTTAAATCCTTTCCAGATGGGGTGTGGCGGCTCACTCCTGTAATCATAGCACTTGGGAGGCCAGGCTGGAATGATCACTTGAGGACAAGAGTCTGAGACCCCATCATTACACAATGTAGGAAAATTAGCAGGGCACGGTATTGCTCTGTTATAGTCCCACTCACTTAAGAAGCTGAAACAGGAGGATACACTTGAATCTAGTTTAAGATAGCAATGAGCTATGATGATGCCCCTGTACTCCACCCTGGCCAACAGAGTGAGACCGTATCTCAAAAAATAAGTAAATTAATTAAATAAATAAGTAAACCCAAACAAATTCTTTTACAAAGTACTGTACGTTTGCTCCCTTTTAAGAGGAATCAATCTGTCGTTATTCTTGAGATTCCAGTTTTAATACTGATAATTCACTTGAAGATCTTTAGGTACTCCCATAGTTAAATTAATTTTCTCTATGGTCCATATTTATGTATTTTATCCTCAAAAAACCTTATTCTGCTGTACCTAGAATTTTAAAATGATTAATTTTTTTTAAATTCAATTGCATCAAATGAAAAATTCATACCTTGAGCTAGGAATTGTGCTAAGTTATAATGATGAGTAGGATAGCAGTGGGATTAGAGACAATCTCTTGGAATTAGAGACAAGAATAAGAAGGGAGAAGGAATAGAAACATATAATTAATTGTTTATTGCATAATAGTAATGATAGTAACAGCATCACAGAGTCAAGACAACATTTGTTTGTTGTGCATAAAAGACGGCACTACTAATTCTATATAAGAAAGTCTTTATTCAAATTCATGCGTTACGTATAATTATCTGATGGTCTCATATAAAGCTATAATCTTTAAATCTATCTATATAATATGTCCAAACTTACTTGCATTGCAAGAGGAATTGTTGCTCTTCCAACATTGTACAATTTTAACCATTTCATTAGATTTCTTAAGCTATTTGCTAAGAATAGTATATCATACAATATTTGGTAAGTAGATTAAAAACTATTTCTATGGCCATCTTTGCTTAAGGCAAAGAAAAGAAATTATATATCTTCAACTATTTTAAAAGTTCTGAGGAACAGTTAAAGATTAATTAGAAACCACCACACATGCACCATAGTTTCCTGTTACTAAAGGAGGGACACTGAAATCTGAGATCAGCTAGCACATTTAATTTTGGAATATATAAGATAATATTGCCAAGAATTTGATTTTTTCATGTATGAGCAGGAAAAATATAAAAATAAGAGACTTATATTATTTTTCCTTACATAGTTCATTATTGGTAATCATCTTGATATCTAATATTTTAAAATTTCATCTGATTCTTTTAGGCATATTTTTGTTAGCTATTAAAATTAGCATTCAAAAAGTTGTAATTTACATATAGTGAATTGCCCAGATCTTAGATTTACAGTTTGATCAGCTTCGATAATGAATATAGTCCACATGACTATCAAAATCGAACATAGTCATCACTTTAGGTTAGTTTTATCAATTAATTAATTTTTTCATTATTTTGCCTTTTGTAGAACTACATATGAAGGGAATCATCAGTGATCTGATTTTTTTCTTAGCTTGTTTTTAAATTTTTATTTTAATGGCAAATAATTACATTTATCCATGTATTTACCTATTTCATTAATTTGCTGATTTTATTCCTGAGAATTTTCTTCTTTTTTGAGACAAAGTCTCACTTTGTTGCCTAGGCTAGAGTACCATGGCATAAGCCTTCTTTGCAGCAAATTCAAACTCCTGGGTTCAAGTGATGTTCTTGCCTCAGTCTCCATAGTAGCTGGAACTATAGGCTCTTGCCACAATGCCCAGCTAACTTTTATGTTTTTAGTAGATATGGGGGTCTCACTTTTGCTCAGGCTGGTTTGGAACTCCTGAGCTCAACTAGTTCTGCTCCCTTGGCCTCCCAGAGTGCTAGGATTTAGATGTGAGCAACTACATCCAGCCAAATCTAAGAATATTTTAAAGTATGTTTATGTCATGTTGTTTTTCTATGTCTGTCCTATTAGTGGCTACCTGGATTTTTATTTTCTTTTGAGACAGAGTCTCACTTTGCCATGCTTGGTACAGTGCTGTGGTGAGAGAGCTCACAGCAACCTCAAACTCTTAGACTCAAACGAGTCTCTTGCCTCATCTGCCCTAGTAGCTAGGACTACAGGCGCCAGCCACAATGCCCAGCTATTTTTTGTTTGTTTGTTTTAGCTGGCCTGGGCTGGGTTCGAACCCACCAGCCCCAGTGCATGTAGCCAGCGCCCTAACCACTGAGCTATGGGTGCCCAGCCCTGGATTATTTTTAATTCTAGCTGTTATAAATAAACTTTATATGAAGACTATTATGTAAGACTTCTTGCAGACATAGCAAATTCCAATAATTAAGTTTGTGAACTTGTCCTACAAAAAGTGCTACATATCTCATTCCTGAATCTCGCTACAGTCACCTTCAAAGCATGCCCCATGGGAAGCTGTGGACTGATGCTAGCTTAGTCCACCCTTCAAGCAATTCTGTGCTGGTATTACAGGCTTGAGCCACTATGCCTGCCTCAAATTAATTTTTGCATCTGGAGTAAGGTAGGGGTCAAAACTTTAGTTTTTTATTTTGACTCTAGACAGATATGTAATTATACTGATATCACTTATTCAGGGATTTTTATTTTTTAATTTTTTTTTTTTTTTTTTGTGAGATCGAGTCTTACCCTGTTGCCTATGCTAGAATGCTATGCCATCAGTCTAGCTCACAGCAACCTCAAACTTCTGGGTTCAAGCAATTCTCCTGACTTAGTCTCCTAGGTAGCCAGGACTATAAGTGCCTGCCATAACACCTGGATAATCTTTCTTTCTTTTTTCTTTTTCTTTTTTTTTTTTTTTTACTAGAGATGAGGGTCTCACTCTTGCTCAGGTTGGTCTTGAACCCCTGACCTAAATCAATATGCCCATCTTGGGCTCCCAGAGTGCTAGGACTACAGGTATAAACCACCACACACATCTGCTTAAGGGATTATTCTTTCCTTAATGAATTGCTTTGTCAACGTGATTGAAAATTTAGCGTTTGTGTGGGCATACATGTCTTGAACCTCTGGTAGATGTCACTGATCTATGTGTCTATTCTTTCTCTTAAAATACATGGACTTTATTTTTGCAGCTATAAAGTAGGCATGGTAGTCACATTCTGTTAGATCTTCGACTTTGTTCTCATTTTCAAGATCACTTTGTGTCTTCTAAGTCTATTTGGTTTCCATATCATTTAATACCTTGTTGTCAAAATCTATGAAAAGACCTACTGAAAGAGTCTTGAACTTGATAGGTCAGGTGTCGGCAAATGACTGGTACAGGCCACAATTTATCTCAATATTTATAAGTAAAGGTTTATTTGAAGAGAATTATATGCATTTATTTATTAATACATATTATATATGGCTGATTTTGGTATAGTTGAATATTTGTGACAGAAACCTTATAGCTTGCAAAGGTCAGAATATCTTTCTACTTATGGAAAGAAAAGGCTGCTGTTCTAAATTAATTTAGAAAAATATAAACATCTTAAAAGTTTTCATTCTAGGCCATCTTATATCATTTATTTAGATACTCTTTAGTTTCTTTCATTAATTTTATAATTTTCAGTGTAGAAGTCTTGAATTACATTTGTTAAATGTAGCCATATATATATATATATATATATATATACACACACACACACACATATATATACACACACACACACACACACCAATGTATAGGTATATATATACCTATTGTATGTGTGTATATATATTATAAATATATATAAATATATATTTATATATTATAAATATATATAAATATATATTTATATATTATAAATATATATAAATATAAAAATATTTATATGTATATATAAATGATATATACATGTATAAACAAATATATTTTTACCTATATGCTTACATACATATAAGCAAATATGAATATAAACATATGAATGTATATATTGTCTTTAATATATGTGGTTTCATATATATGTAAATATACACTTTGGTTTTGGTATTATATGATAATGTTAAATTTTTGTTTCCAGTTATTCATATCTAGTGCATAGAAACAAAATTGAATTTTGTATTTTGATTGTCTACATCCAATATTGCTAAGTTCACCTATTAGAATCAGTTGTTTTCTGTGCGTGTTTTATTTTTTTTTCAGATTTCTGAAAAGTTCTAAGTATTTAGTCAGGTCATGTAAAAATTAAGATTCTTTTACTTGTTTGTTTTCAATTTGTTCATATTTTTTTCTGCCTTCTTTTACTAACTAGGCCTTCAACAAAATGTTGAATTACCTCAATACAACTGAAAGACCTTATTTTCTTCCTGATCACTAGGGCAGAGGGGGTCTCTATTTCCTATAAAGTGCTAGCTGTAGAAATTTTTGCTTTTCTTCTTATGTTTTAGATTTAATTTATGGGGATGAGAAATTTTATATCTATTTCTAGTTTATTAAGAGGTTTATTATGGAAAGATGTTGAATTTTCTCAAATGGCTTTTTAGCATCATTTACAATGCACATATAATGTTTCTCATTTTTTGTTAAAAGGCTAAGTATATTACATGGAATAATTTAAAAAAATTTTTTTACAACTTTGAATTACTCTGGGTTTAATTTGTTCTTCATCTAGCTTCTAAACATGGAAGTTTACATCACTGACCTTACTTGTTTTTCCTTTTCAATTACTGAATTAATGGATGAAACTAAGCTCAAGACACAAGTTTCAATAAGTTGTGTTTTAATCATTCAATTCCAAATATATTTTAATTGTGTGAGAACTTTTTCTTTAACTCATAAGCTATTTAAATGTACATTAATACTCATCAAACATGTGGATTTTTTCTAGCTATCTCACAGCTAGTAATGTATAATTTAATATTATTATTGTTCAAAAACATACTCAATGTAGTCTATCATAACAATGCTCTGTGACTTGTTTTATGGCCCAGTATATGGTTAAAGTCATGAAGCGTTTAATGAATATTTGAGAAGAATGTTTAGTCTACAACTAGTGCTTATGATGCTATATAAACTTCAGGTCTAATTAGTTGGTGATGTTCTTCAAAATATATCCTTAGTGTTTTTATTTTTTGCCTATCTCATCTATTAATTATTAGAAAAGGCATATTAAGGATTCTAATTGCTAATATATGAATAACTTTTTAAAAAATAAATAATTTTTATGTAAGTCATATATTATTCTTTTTAGGCATTCTCCATGACTTTGCTCAACCAGTTTTTTTATATGTTATTGTTCTCTTTGATCTAGAAAGTAATTTTTATCATTTGCTATTTGGTAAGTCTGCTGCGGATAAATTCTTTCAGATTTTACCTAAAATTTGTTTATATATTGATCCTTTCCTGCTGGTTTCTAGATAAATCCTCATGTTCAATAGTGATCATTTTTATTCTAGTATTTGAAAATGGACATCTCTTTACAGAAATGCAACATCTATTCCCGTATTTTGTTTATCATCTTCTTTTCTAGATTCTTTTCCTTAAAATTCACTCTTGATAATTCCAAGAGCTGACCATTTCTGGGTCTGATACTATTGACTATTTTTTTGTCTTTATGATGATAATATGGTCCATTCATATGCTTGATGAATGTCAGATATTGCATGCAAAAGAAAATAAAAGGGATAGTGTTTCCCCAGGTCAGCCCTTTTCCTATGTCAGATTATTAGCATAGGATTGAGATACAAAAGGCCACTTCCCTGTGCTCTGTGCGAAAATCAGATTGACTATTTTTCATTTCTTCCCCCTGCTAGCTCAGATTTCAACAGGCCCTTTGGCAGCAAGATTCTCTAATTTTTCTTGTCCCAACTCCAGCAATAGACACTCATTTCCTTTGTTAAAATTTCAGCTATTTTCTTCTAACATCTAGCAAGGGTTTTTCTCCTCCCACCGCTCTGTCAAAGATTGAATCCATTTCAGACCTCATTTAGTAGGGGATTGTCACATTTTAGTTCATTAATTTTGCATTCCAACTTCAGCTTTTAATGACTTTAAATAATTATGATTCTGAGTATTATTTGTCTTATACTCATATAAATTCTCTTCTGATTTTTCACCAGACTGGTACTATTTCAATATGGTATTTAGGTGTCAGGTCTTAAATTATCCTTTCTCAGCTATCAATTAAAATATTTTTGAAATTACAGAAATAAGAACAAAAGCTGCAATTAAAATGATAGTGAAATCAATCTATCAGTACTTCTGCTACCATTGTCAATGTGGGAGGCAATACGTAGCCTCTTGACAATTATATCTTCCTTGGGTAAAGTGTGACAAAAAGGAGAAGAAAAAGAAAAAGACAGTGTAACACATACATTGAGAATTACAGGTTTACGCTTTCTAGAGAACCAGTCAAAATAAGCTTCCAACTGAGTGGAATAGAAACTGAAAAGAATACTATATAGAAAGGAGAATTGGGCTAGTTGACATAAACATGCATTCTGCTTTAGAAGCAAAAATAGAAATGAATTGACCCAATGGAGGTCATTGAGTAAATAATCTTTTTAAAATTAATTTTTAACTAAAATCATAACTGTATACATTTATACAGTACAATGTGATGATTCAATGTGTTATGTGGAATGTTTAAATCAAACTGACTAACATAGCTATCATAAACAATCTTCCATGTCTAGCCAAATATGTGTTACTACCGCTATCCTCATTATGTATGATATATATGTGTGTGTGTGTATATATATATATATATATATATATATGAAGAAAACAAAAGCACAAAAAATCAATTATAAAATAATCAATTATGGAGGACCAATCCATGTATTGCAAAAGGCATTTGCTAGGATAACCATAAGATAACTTAAAAATAGGCTTAAGTTTATAATAGAACACAAATAAATTAATTCACAATATTCATACAAAGAATCATAGGGAGAGAAAAAACAGAAAAAGAAAAAATATAACTTAAAAAATAAATTAAGATAGGGCAACGCCTGTGGCTCCGTGAGTAGGGCGCCAGCCCCATATATCAAGGGCGTGGGTTCAAACCTGGCCCCAGCCAAACTGCAACAAAAAAATAGCTGAGCGTTGTGGTGGGCACCTGTAGTCCCACATATTGGGGAGTCTAAGGCAAAAGAATCACCTGAGCCCAAGAGCTGGAGGTTGCTGTGAGCTGTAACGCCACAGCACTCTACCGAGGGTGACAAAGTGAGACTCTGTCTCTAAAAAAACAGAAAGAAATGAAATGAATCTTTCTATGGTTAGGTTCACATAGAAAATTATT
>CAUYRH010171710.1:0-19349 GCA_963574655.1 Perodicticus potto | reverse complement strand
CATCCCATAGAAGACTGATATAATTTGCATTTGGAAGAGCTTGGGGACCATGAAGGAAATTATGGAAGACTAAAATCCTGCCCACGGCATGCATGCACACATACACACACCATGCACACACACACTATGCACACACACACCATGCACACACACACCATGCACATATACACTATGCACATACACACCATGCACACACACACTATGCACACACACCATACACACACAATATGCACACACACACTATGCACACACACACCATGCACACACACAATATGCACACACACACCATGCACATATACACTATACACACACACACCATGCACACACACACCATGCACACAAACACTATGCACACACACCATGCACACAAACACTATGCACACACACACCATGCACACAAACACTATGCACACACACACCATGCACACACACAATATGCACACACACCATGCACACACACACAATATGCACACACACACCATGCACACACACACCATGGACACACACAATATGCACACAAACACCATGCATACACACCATGCTCACACACACAAGCCATGCACACATGAATGTGGATTCACTTATGCGTGAGCACACATGTATTCACAGCCACACACACAAGCACTCACACAACAGGCACACGTGCACACACATACAAGCTCCACTCTGTTGCTGCGATTCTTTGCAGCTTCCCCAAATGTTCTCTGTAGATATTGGAGTGGTTAAGTATCTGCCACTTATGCAATTTAGTTTAATAATAGGTACTTTTCCCTAAAATTACCTTCTTCGACCACATTTTCAAACTCTTTTAACATACATTGTAAGCACAGTTTTCTTCACCTTCTGGCTTATCTGAGGCTCGTCTTGTGCGGAGTGTCTGTGTGCTGAGTCCTGTTCCGGCCTAGTTAGCCGCTTATCTGCTCTTCTCTAAGGGGGCAGCCCTTGATCCTGATTGACCAGCTCTGCTGCCTTTCTGTTGCTGATTAATTACCTCTGCTCTTATCTGCAGCCCTTTCTTCTGCTTTCCTCGAGTCTGTCTTTTCTTTTGAATAATTTCCTAATTAATTTCCTTTGGTGATGTTAAGACTACGAACTTGCTTTCTACTATGGTCCAAGCCACATCGTATGAGCTCTAACATAGATCTTTTTCATTTACATTCTTTCTAAATATTTTGTCACTTTTGATTTGATTTTTCTCTTTTATCCATGAGATGATTGTTTTACTTTTCCAAGACATAGGTCTTTTCCTGTCTGTTTCTAATTTGTTCTTTAATTTTTATTTTTATTTTTATTTTCATTACACTGCAGCTAGAGAAGCATGGCCTGAACTATCTCTAGCATTTAGGCTCTGTTGTGGATCCACAGCCACATGAAAGAAAGATATTCTCTGTCTGCGAAGTACAGTAACAATACAGACTTCCAGAGCCCGCTCATTATTCACTTACTGGAGCCCTTACATATGGCGATCTGTTGAGAAGCCACCACAGGAGCCCATGTCCGCAGGGCTTGGATGGGGGCAGGACCCGGCCTCTTCCGTGAGCAGGAGCATCCACCCCTCTGTGGGGAAGTTGTCTTTCTAAATGCTGAGCCTCCTAAACAGAGTTTTTGTAGGTCTGGCATCTGGGTTTGGCTGACTGGGTCATCATACGCTTCCCACGGAGCTGTCACTCCTTTGAGAATGAAGGGAAGAAATGAAGGTTTTGGTGATGAGAGTGTCATGGTCCATTTGTGTACCCCAAACTCATACATTGAAATCCTCACCCCTAAGTGAGGGTGGGGGTCTCACATTAGCTCATGGAGGCAGAGCCTCATGAATGGGATCGGCACTCTTATAACAGACCCCAGAGGGTTGCCTCGCCCCTTCGGCCACGTCAGGGCACAGGAGGAAGATGCCAGCCATGAACCCGAACGTGGCCCTCACCAGACACTGATCCGCCAGCACCTCAATCTCAGACTTCTAGCTTCCAGAACTGTGTTGAATAAATTTCTAGTGTTCATAAGTCCCTCCGTTTATGGCCTTTCATTATAGCGGCAAAACTGCATTAAGACGGAGGGAAGGAAAGAGAACTGTGCATGCCCCGCCCCACCTCAGGGCTCAGCTGCAGCTGAGGGGGCACCACGGAGGGGGTGCACCACGAGGAGGGGCCGCACCATGGGGAGAGGGCGCACCACGGAGGGGCCTGCACCAGGGAGGGGGCAGCACCACGGAGAGGCTGTGCGCGGCCAGGGGCTGCATCCCGGTGGCCCACTTGACAGAGGCACTTGGACTTCGTGCTGGCACCGCCAGACTGGGAGTGGACAGACCCAGCTTAGCAGCCACTGCCACAGAAGCCACCAGGGACAGAAGACCAGGCCTCTCCCCCTTGTCTGTCCCCACATAAAGATACAAGGAGGGGGGAGGCTTGATTTAAAAAATTAAGAACAACTAACTTCAGACTTGGGGAAGAATCAAGGAGACATTGCGGCCTGAACGAGACGGCCCGGTCGGGACCTGCAGATCCCACGCGGCAGGTGTCAACACGGTCTCCCAGGACTTCGCGACTGGGAGCCTCAACTGCTCTTGGACAGTTTCTCCTTATGTTTCCAGCTCTTTTTCATTAAGTATTGATAATACGTATTATAATGGAAGTTTATAACTTCATTATGGATTGAACATTTCATCAACAAAAAGAAACCCTCTTCATGCAGTTTAGCATTTTGGCTTTGGAATCAATTTTTCTGGCATTGATATTGTGACTCCTTCTTCACTTTTTATTTTCTTTTTTTAATTACTTGGAGTCATTCTTATGCTTCTGTTCATATTCAGTGGTCTTTGTTTTATATATCATCTTGAGAGTCTTTTTCTTAAATTGGATAGATTTACCCTCTACATTGGTCTTTATACATATTTGACCTGCATCGTGTGAGCTGATTTAGATGCTCTGTTTTACATGCTTCCTATGAGTTTTCTTGAACTGGTGTTTTATTTTTTGCTATATTTTTTACTTTTCTTCCTTGCTATCCTCGCATGTACTTTAGAAGAATATGGTCATTGTTGTTACTGTTTTAGCTGTAATTCTTTTTATAACTTTAGATGGATTATTGTGTTCCTGAATGTATGACCTGCTGAAAAAAAATAGCATGAATAAATTACCAGAACTGCCAACATCCCCACTTCTCTATCTACCTGTTTTTTGTTGATGTGCTCTGCAATTTTTTTTCTTTTGTCATTTTAAACTGTTAGGTTTTTCATCTTGCTAAAATTGTTAATATTTACTCTGAAGATATTTGTTGGTCACTCCCTAAGTTCCAGGTTCTGTTGTTGCTGGGTGGTGGTAATACATAAAATAAAATAAATATGATCCCCAAGCTTGGAGACCCTGCATCTAGAAGGGAAGAGAGACATCAAGTGACTAACCTCACAACAGACACGTGGTCTATCTCAGTCTGTTCAGGCTGCTATAACAAAAATCCCTTAAACCGCTTTTGGCCATAGACGTCATCTTCCAGTAATTCACCAAAAAGACAAACATAAATGGAGAGAGGAGAGGCCCCGATACATGCTCTCTAGACCTTCTAGAAAACATGGAGTTGTTCCTTTGGCCACATATATGCAAATCTCCAAGAAAGGCGATATTGTAGACATCAAGGGAATGGGTACTATTCAAAAAGGCATGCCACACAAATGTCACCATGGCAAAACTGGAAGAGTCTACAGTGTTACCCAGCATGCTGTTGGCACTGATGTAAACAAACAAATTAAAGGCAAGATTCTTGGCAACGGATTAATGTTCGTATTGAGCATATTAAGCACTCTAAGAGCAGAGAAAGAAACACATGAAAGAAAATAACCAGAAAAAGAAGGAAGCCAAAGAGAAAGGTACCTGGGTTCAACTGACACACCAGCCTGCTCCACCCAGAGAAGCCCACTTTATGAGAACCAGTATAAAGGAGCCTGAGCTCCTGGAACCCATTCCCTATGAATTCACGGCATAATAGGGGTACAGTGTAGCACACAGGAGAACCAGAAGAACCAATGGGACCGTGATATTAGGTACTGGAACTTATTCCTTCCCCATGAATTCATGGCATTATAGGCACACAGCACAGCATGCACAGAAACCAAGAGACCCTGTGTAGCAGTGATATAAGGTGCTAGAACCTATTTATTCCCCATGAATTCATAGCATAATAGTCATACAAAGCTTTGTCACATTCAATGGCAAGGCACTTCCCCATACTGCTAGAACCTTTTCCCTATGAATTCATGGCATGATAGGTATTAAAAATACAAGGGCAATATTTTAAAAAAAACCCTTAAACCCAGTAGCTTATAGACAACAAAAGTTTACTTTTCCCAGTTCTGGAGCCTGAAAGTCCAAGATCAAGGCAGACGGGCTGTAGGTGAGGACCTGCTTCCCTCTGGCTCACAGGATGTGCCTCCGGCTGGGACACCTGGTAGAAGGGACAAACCAGCTCTCCTGGTCCATTACAAGGGACTCCACCCTCAAGGCCTACTCACCTCCCAAAGGCCCCACCTTGAGGTATTAGGATTTCAATACATGAATGTGGGGTATCACAAACATCTATTTCAATTCTTAGACACTTTGCTTTACTTTTCAGCCATTCTGAGGTCAGCACACATCTCATAATTGGTGGCATTTTGCAATCTCCATCAGCCAGGAGGAAACCTGACTGGGACTGCAACCAGGGAAACTTCTCCGATGTGTAACCAGACTTACCATCATTCAGACTTTTATGTTTAAATGAACTCTGTGCTTGCCATAGGCCCCTCTCCTTAACCCACATTTTTAGCTTATTTATTAAGGTTCATCTTTCAGTTCTTTAGAATGGGCCTTCCAGGAGAAGTAGCAGCTGTCGTTGGCAATGATGCTATTGTTTAATTGAGAAAACACATACTGGAAACCAATTTTCCTGCGTTGGGTAACATCCACTGCCACCATCACACAAGTAGGGACTTTGGCCAGGGAGAAAATCTTGCATTCACAGACTCTTCCCTTAACACTTGTAGATATTAGTTCACTGTTTCTTTCACCAATGTTGAGAGGATTCTGAGACCAGCGCACTGTTCCCTTTCTAAATGACCCTTTGTCATCACTGGTTTTGTCATTTACAAGGTTCTGCTCCTCCTCCGTGAGATTCAAGCCCTTCACCAGGACGTGTCTTGGTACTGCTGTGTGTTAACAATGCTCCCTCAGGCCAGGCGTGGGGCTCACACCTCAAGTCCCAGCACTCTGGGAGACTGAGGTGGGAGGATCACTTGAGCTCAGAAGTTCAAGAACAGCCTGAGCAACATAGTCAGATCCTGTCTATTAAAAAAATTGTAACTAGCCACATATGATGACATGAACTTCAGGATGCTGAGCAGGGAGGGTCACTTGAGCCCAGGAGTTTGAGGTTACAGTGAGCTGTGATCACAGCACTGCACCCTAGCCCAGGGAAACAGAGCAAAACCCTGAGTCAAAAAAAAAAAGCTCCCTCAGGCATCCTGGGACTTTCGAAATGTAAATTCATGTCTTCCTTCATTCCCAGAAAATTTTCTTCAATTATGGCTTCAAAATATCATCTCTGCCCCTTTTGATCAGGCCCAGTCTTCGGACACACCAACTCTCCCCATGTGCGTCCCCACTGCTGGGCGCGCACGTCACTCACAGCTCTCTGCCTTAATCTCACTGGGTTTTCAGTTTTCATCTGAGCTTTATTCTCCCACTGACTTTGTTGGGTTTTTTTGATCTAGAATATTAACTCCAGTCCCAAAATTCTGCAATAACTCTTCGATATGTTTGTCTTTTCATCTCATGGTTCACTTTTGTTTAAAGAGTTCCTATTTTCTTTAATTGCCTTTAGGATGTGTCCTAGTCTGTCCCCGCAGCTATGACAAAACACCTTAGACTGGATAATTCATAAGCAACAGAAATGTACTGCTCACAGTCCTGCAATTTGGGAAGTCCAATATCAAGGCACGGGCAGATTCAGTGTCTGGTGAGGGCGGGTGGCTCACAGACGGCACCTCCCGTGTGTCTTCCCATGGTGGGAGGGGAAGGACTCTCTGCAGCCTTCTTTATAAGGGTTAAAGAAGGCAGATCACCTGACCCACTCACCCCCTAAAAGCCCCAACTCTTAATGTCACATTGGGTACTAGTTCCCAATGCAAGAGTTGGAGGCAGAGGAATATCAATTTTTCAGACCCTCGCAGGGTGCAAGGTGTTTAACTTTTCATCTAATTTTTTCCTTCTGCTTTTTTGATAATCTTTAGAACCATGTTTTCAATCTGCTGCATGATATGCTTCACCCATCTTTTTATTCTAGAATCTTTTTTCATAAGTCCATATAAAATCAGAAACACTTAATTTCACACTGCTTGCCCAAAGCAATGAGGATTCCTGGAAATTTCTTGGTACCATATCAGACAGGCTAAGATAAAACATCGGATCTCAACAAATCTCAAATTATTCTTTTCATTGCAGCTACCGACTCGGAGAATGAGGGTGCTAGAACACATGGCAAAGGGGATCATCTGTGGGGTAAAAGCTCGCAGTCTAGAAGAGGCCATCAGCCAGCTGCAGGAATCTCCATGCCACTGATCAGGGACCAGCTGCCATCGGAGGGTGTGAGAAAGTCGGTGTTTCATCTGTGAGACCCGAGGACCTCCTTAAACTGGAGGAGACTGGCGCTGTCAGCTGCAGGTGTCAGTGTGAAATGCCTTAGTAAACGCAGCCACTCTAAACTAACAGAAGTCGATGGCTATCCCTACCGAAAAGATGAGGCACCACACCCGGGTACCATTCAATCATCTCTTCATTTATCAATACATATTGGGCCTTTGGTAGTCACTGATCGCAGGCAGAGGGAGGGTGAGGGCAAGTGCAAGGCTGGCGTCCCCTGAGGGAGCACCAGGGTGCCACGTGTACAGAGGTGCTAGAGCATGATGCCCTCACACAGGGGCGTACCTCCCACTGTCACCCCAGTCCCAAAGCGCTGAGTTGCCCAGGTGAATGGTCGGTGGGGCTGGGGAAGGGGCCCTCAGGCAGGGGAACAGCACGAGCACATCACTGGTGTGCTGGAAGAGATGGCCGGGAGGTATGTGTGAGGGGTGGGGATCCTTCCTGGACCCTCCTGGTCAGACCACGTTACTTTCTCGAATCTGGAGGACAAAAGGGTTTCACAACATGTTACCTACGGTTTGCTCTAGTTCCAATAAAATTTTTTTATCCTAAAGCCTCATTTCCTTTTCTGATGTTCCATGGGAAAGAAAAGACCTCTTGGTCCAATAGGGGTGGGAAACACCCAGCGACATCCCTGCCTTAGGAATTAAAAAGCACACAAGTGGGTGCTGGGAGGTAATGCTTCACCTCTGTTTAAGGCAGAATTTCCCCAACATGTCGGCCACAGGCCCCTCTCATCAGACAACATCTCCTGGGTTCTATCATTCTAAACTCAGCCACAGAACAATACAGCAAAGGAAAACCCTCCTTTTCTGCCCAGAGCCCTCCTGTGACAGGAGGAACTCACACACACTCACACACACACACACACACACACTCACACACACACACACAACACACACACACACACACACACACGCAGCTCCTACCACCTCAGGGCCCAGCCTCCCAATCGTGGGACACCCTCTCTCTGCACACAGGATTGGCCCAGGGCTGGGCAGGTCCTGCCCTGAGATTGAACACACGGGTGGCCGGGGAGAGGGCTTCTCTTCCCTTAGGGTAGACAGCAGATGGCCTTTATGTGGCTACAGTCTATGCAAGGAGTCACCAACGAGAGCTGGGGAGAGCCGGGAGGGGCCCAACCCTCAAATCCTGGTCACAAGCACTGCCGTGCGCCTTGTGTGCTGACCTCGCCTGAGTAACCCACTGCCTCCGGGCCAGGCACGCTTCCTCCATGAGCACAGGAGAGGCTCCAGTCCTCCGCCACCCACATCCTAGGTTCCCTCAGCACTATGTGATCCAAAGAGTGCGCTGGGGAGAGGGAGGGAAAGCTGCAGATTGTTGATAAAATCCTGAAATCCCTTGGCTCTGTTGCTTCAAACAGCACCTCACCAACATCTATGGCCGTCTGTGAACTGCTCATAAAGAGTGCTGATTAATGCGACACTTCACGTGTCCACCATGAAATTAGGGAGGCCCTTAGATCTCCTTCAAACCTGCAGTGCCGGGGCCTTTGCCCCATCAATCAGAGATGAAACCGCAGTCGCGCTCCAAGGAGGCAAAGACGTCCTGGAGATTTGCCACAGAAGAATCGCTGGGACTTGAATTAGGGGGAAACAGCAGAGAAGGGGGGAAAGGGAAAGAGAAGCTGCTTCCAGAAGGAATAAATTTGTGCCTGTACTTTGATCCTGCTATGATTTTTATTTGTTTTAGCCACATCCTTTTCACTGCACCACTCAGCCAAAGGTGCTTTAAATTAGATGGGGCTGGGCAGCCTCCCCACTTCCCTACACACCACGCAGGCCGTGGTCTTCAATCAGTGGGAGATGTATAATCACGCCATGCTCAAATGTAACTGGAATAAATAGAGATAAATAAATAAACCCAAAGGCACCACACGCATGTGGAATGCTCTCTGCTGTGATTTCCTAACATGCTTGCACACAGCTAACTCTTGAGGCAAACAAAACGTCAAAAAGTGGCGATGTGTACCCAGCTCTGTCTCGGAGTGAGGTAGGGGCCTCGGGCTTGCAGACAGCTGCCAACTGAATCTGGGCACAAATCTGCATTCACCGCCACCTTCCCTGCCTTGCCCCACATTCTCCCCTTTACAGTATCCAGGCTGCACAGCGGCTGGATTTGGACTCACCGCCCCTGCCTTCTACCTGCCCTAGGACAGCGCAAAGGCCAACAGGGCCCTGAGAGCAGACACAGGAGCCAGCTCCTCCGGCCAACACAGGCGACCCATCGTGCCCCATGTTCCAGATAGCACTGTCTATCAGCTTTGGACACTCTTGTCTGGGGGTGCATTTAAGGGAGGATCTGAAATGAACTTGTCCTTCAAAACTTCCTTTCTCTGTCAACCTTGCAGTTGTGGACTCATGTGCACCCCAGAAGCTCACCTTCCCATCAGGCACCACCATGTCTATTTCTACCCTGAGGAGACACAACATGTCACACTGTCAGGTGCAGCTGTGACAGCCTAGAGCCATCAGTCCCCAACACAGAGGTGAGCTTCAGTGCTGTGGTTTGGAAGGCCCCACATACAGCAGGTGCCTAGTAGCTGAGGACCACAGATCGTATTCACTTCCCATGATTAACAAGAAGACTCTTTAAATATGCACACGTACGAGCAATATTTATTTTCCTGTGACGCTCTTAGCTTCATGCTCTGAGCTGCTGGCTCGCCACGCCCCTCTACCACACTCTCGGGCAGTTTCCAACGACGGCACATGGGCGTCGTCTCTCTCTGCTTTCTCCAGTCTCCCTCGCGCTGCCCAACTCCCCTTGTAGCAACACCCAGCCCGCCCGCTTTCTAAAGGGGGATCACCTCTCCCCTCAGCATGTAGTCTGCCCTCAGCTCCACGACAGAGTGACCAGGGCCTGAGCAGGCAGATGGGGACGACCCAGAGAACAGTGGGGTGGCCCCGCCCTGACGCCACACTGGGCCGCTCCTGCCTCTGCTTCTGGCCTCTGCAGCTCCTGAGTCTCGCTGATTCCGCACTGGCACCCAGCCTGCAGGCAATCCTGGGAGCGTCTCACACACTCAACATCCTTTCAAAGAAACATCTGGATGGGACCCAGGTCTCAGAGGTGATTCTTAGAATCTTTTTCCACTTCTTCCTATGCGTTTCTTTTGCCTTCTTTTGTCACAGATCAATTCTGCAGTTTACACTTCCCAAGAAAATCATCCATCCGCCTCCAGTTTGAATACCTTAGGGCAGAAGGCAGGGCACCGTTCACAAACATTCAACCACAGCAGGGTCTTGTGACTGCTTCTGACACGTGTCACACCCCAGCCAAAACATAGAACAGCCAACGTGTGGACTCCAGCTGACCCCCACTCCCACCTCCGTGATCCCCAAGGGTGGAGTCTCAGTTAGCCCAAGGCCCTGGGTGCCTCTGGCAGCAGAGCCCCTGCTGACCTACCCTGAACACCAGAAGCCACCTGAAGAGGGGCCCGAGACGCTGTCACTGGTCCTGTCTCATCCTGTAACAGTATTGGTTACTTCAGTGTCTTGCCTAAAAACATCATCCCCTCCCTGAGGATTCAAAAACATTCTCTTACATGTCCATCTGGAATTTCTCAGAGTCTGACTTTCTTACACATATATCTTTAATCCAGTTGGGCTTCACTGCACATATGGAACAGTAGAAGGACGCTGCTTTCAGGAAACCTTTTGTCTCTGGGGACAGCCAATTGTCCACATTCTCATATTCGGGTTTTCCCCACTTATTTAAAATGTCACTATTAGCAATGATGAATGCCTCCCTGACCTGGTATCTCCTCCTGGAATCTCTGCATGGCTGATGATTGTGCTAGTTGAAATTGCAGCATTTTTGTAAATGTCAGCGTGTTTGGGGACATTATTCAGTATGTTAACCCGCTATCTCAGGATGATGCCTGCTTTGGACTTCTAGGGCATCATTCCAGGTGAGTGTGTGCAGGACGATGTCAGAGGCCTTACAATGAGCAGATACAGGGGACCATGTGGATCAAAAGCTTTCCTGGGGCAGGTCAAGGAGCCTGCCAAGCCCACCTGATGAACAAGACCTGGGAACAGAAGAGGGTGGCAATCTGAAATCCTCTGCCCCTCAGGCAGGAGCCCATGGGTCCCTGAAAATCTCCAGGTCCAGGATGGAAGAAGCAGAGTCTGGAGGCAGCGTTCCTCCTTCCCTGAGACTACTGAGATGGAAAACCCAGATCAGACCAGCCTGCGCTCCCTCGCCTCCCAGGCCCTTGCTGGGGCCTGGACTAGGACCCAGCACAGGGAGGGGCTGGGGCAGGCAGCAGCTCAGAGCACCAAAAACCGACCTTTCAGGACAGGCTGCGTCTCCTCTTCCCAGGCTGCTCTTCCTGGTAAGTGGAGTAGAAGAACCAGTGACCAATGACAGTAACAGGAAACGACAGCAGACTGAGTTGCTCGATATTTCAGAACATTATTCTGCCACAATAATTTTAATCGTCGAACACAATCCCCATTTGGGAAGTTTCTTAAACTGCCTCCCAGAGTGCTGGGATTACAGGTGTGAGCCACCACGCCCAGCCTAGGAATGTGCTTTTCACGGCTCTGAAAATGGAAAGCGGCACCCTGATTCTGGAGAGTGAGTAAAGAGCATCTGGTTGGTCCCACGTCCAACCCAAGGCGAGCAGCCCAGGCTGCAGCAGGAGCTGGGGACTGCTTCTTCCTGAGGAGCCTTGACAAAAAGTCATGCGTGGGGACCTTTGTGGCTTTGGGCTTGGCTGATCACCCACTCCATCCTGACCAGGCCGTAGCAAGAGAGAAGAGGTCCCTAAGCGATGGGGGACCTGCCTAGAGACCATAACAAGAGAAACATGGCCGGATCAGGAGTAAAACAAAAGCTTGGGAGGATGGCAAAGTCACCCCAGGATAAGCCCCCCTCAGGACACTCTGGTCATTTCATTAGCAAAAAGTGACCCAGCACCGAGGAGCTATTGGCTGAACGCACACAATCCCTCTGTTCTAAGCAAAAGGAGATACGTGGATACTTCCCACTCCCCGGAGCAGCCTGGAAACACGCAGCCAGTCCGGGTCCACACACTCTCAATCGAGTGGGACGGATTAGCCTGGCTTCAGGCCTCACCTGCACACCCCAGCCCACCCACTCGCTCTGCCTCCATCTGCCTGGACAGATCCGTGAGCAGCACCAGCTCCCAGGCCACCCGTCACTCCAGTGATCAAAAGAACTGCCAAGAAAGGGAAGCAGCTGCCAGCTTTTAAGGTGGAATGTGATGGGGTCTGAATGGTATTTCAGGAAAATGTGCTCTGCAAGAGAATTTGGACCAGGTCAGGGCACTGGTCTGCTGAGGTCTCAGGAGACTAGGGCTACTGGTTGTCAGGGACGTTTGGAGTTGAACCTCAGCTCTGACTCCAGTGAGCTGGGTGACCTGGAACAACCCACCAAGCGTCTCTCACACCCGCTTCCTTGTACATAGAGAAGGACATGTCATCTGTACCAGCACCTGACCCCCGGTGGGCCAAGCCGTGGTGGTGCCACGTGGAGAGCACTGCACCATGCTGGTCGTGAAGTTTCCCTCCCAGACCTCAGGAGCCGAGTGTCTCTGGGTAGTCACAGGTGCAGGAGGACAGCAAGGAGGTCCTCTCCACACATCTGCCTCCCCAGGACCCCAGGCTCCCTCTCACTTCTATCGGGGACCTGCAGCCCCCAGCATCTTCTGCTACCAAACCCTTCCTGCACAGGCCTCCAAAGGGGCCTCCTGGGGACAAACAACCAGAGAGAGGCCCCCACTCTCTGCAGCCAGTCACCCCTGAGCCCGCTGCGCCTGTGACCATGGCCATGGTGACACCTCTGCAGCTCCCCCCAGGACGCCCACCTATCTCGTCTGTCTGCAGGGAAGTCCGCGGTGCTCTGGGAGCTGGCTCTCCTCAGCCCCATAATTACAGACATGTGTCTCCACAAGTCACCGGCCAGACCCCCGCAGCCCTGCACTAGGTCCTCATTAGCCCCAGCCCCAAAACTCTGCCATGGTAGCAGGGGGTACCTGGAGGGTGGCAGCAATGGGCAACCCACATAGAGGCCTTGGACAGCCTGTGTCCACCAGCCAAAAGCCAGGTGTGCCACAGTCCTGCTGACCAGGAGGGGCATCTGTCACGGGGCCGGGATGGCAGCCGCTGAGCCCAGAGCCACAGAGGGGAGCTTCTGAATCAGCAGCCAGAGCCACCCTCCCCCACTCCCTCCAGCGCCGTTAAAGCCCTTCTGGCCTCCAGATGCACAGTCTGCAAGCGATTTCCCTTTTGTTATTTCAAGCTCCAGGCCTTGATCTTTTGCCACTTTGAAAGAAGCAGAGAAACAAAGAGATCTGGTCCTGTTGCTCAACATCATGGCTGGCTCTGCCGCTTGGTCTGGAACTCTGCGCGTCACTGCCGGGCGGCATCCCTTTGATGGGACCAAGTCCTCCCAGAGGCCTCAGCAGCTCCCTCTTCTGTCCCCTCAGGGCCTCAGAGTAGCTGGCCAGCCATCATCCACTGCTGTCTTCCTTACGTGGGGACCCCTGGAAAACAAGGGGTAGATGGCACAGAGCCCTCTGGTTCTGCACAGCGGAACAGTGCACAGTGCCCTGGCTCTTGATGGCACTTCACACACTCCACCAAAGGTGCAGCCCCCCACAAGCCATGTGGGCCCACCCTCCTGACACATGTTCACAGCACTGAATGTGGGGCTGGGCCCTGGTGGGGACAGCTGGTGTCTGCTGAGTGATGGAGACCCAGGTCTGCCATGAGGAGCTGTATGACCCTGGACATTCATTTTCTCCCTCATGTTTTTACCCAGCAAGCACCAGAGAGCCTGCTCCAGATCCAGCGATACACGGCCCGTGCCCTCGTTCTCACCTGCGATTAGTGTAAGAAGGGATGTGACAGAAACCCGGACCAAAAGACGTCGGGCACCCCACCCTACGGGAGGAGTGGGAGTCAGGATGGGGCTGATGGGACTGAGGCAGGGGGACACAGGTGTCTGGTGTCAGGCATCAGGAGGGCAGTCTGGCCACAGTGAGCACAATTCCAGCAAGAATTCACTCAAACCATCTCAGCACCCTTGTTACCTTTTGAAGCAAAAAAGGAAAAGTCAACATTCCTTTTGCACATCACGTTTCTTCAGATATTTTAAGACAGTCTTTATGTATCCCCAAATCCTTTTTATTCCAAAGCAGTTGCTTCAACTATTCTATTTTATTTTTAAATAATATTTTAATAAAAAATGAATACATGTTCATAGCAAGAAGTTTAGCAAACAGAGCTAAGCCCCCAAAAGAAAAGCATTACTTGTAAATCCCCCTCCTTTGAAATAATTACTGTTAATGCTTTGGTTCTTGTATTTCTTCCATTATTATGCTGTATATAGTAAAAACACACACATTCCCCACTGTAAGATTCATCTCGAGACTCGCCCTTTCCACAGAACATCTCTGCTCCACGCTCAGTGTCCCCAAAACACGCTCTGAATAGCCCAAACCTCTGGCAGCCCAGCCAGTGCCCTGTTCCCACCAGCCTCCAAGAAGCTACTGGAGGTCTCCACACCCTCTGCCCCCACATGCACCCCTCCCAGCATCCCAAACCACTCCAGGGCCTTCCCGCCAGTCTGTGCCCCATCTCCCCAAGGCTCCCACAGGGCCTGGAGCCCTCAGGCCCCCCAGATTGTCCTCCAGCCCGAGCCTTCTCTTCCACTCCTATAGTCCTTCCCTAAAAGGCACAAAGACGCGCTGGGATTTCTCCTGTCCTGTCAAATTAAAAGCTCCTCCCTTCATCTGCCACCCAGTTCCTCAGCTCCACTCTCAGCAATCCCCTGAAGGGTTGTCAGGACTCAGCATCACCATTTCTTTCAATTGCTACAACCAAAATTCACTCCTCCATAAACCCAGACAGCCCCCTCGGGGTTACCAGGGTTAATCAATCCACTGCGACTCCGGGTTTTCTTTTGCGTGCATCTTACACATGGGGCCTCTGGAGCCTCGGCTTCCCAGAATGGTTATCATGAGAATTAAAGGACGCAAAACCCTGCCTGGTACAAAGCCTCACCCCCCAGCCTGGCAAGAAGGGCCTTAAATTGTGCTTCTCCCTGCGAGCCCCACTGAGGGGCACAGACTCCAAGGAGGAGGCCGTGAGAGCAGGACCTGCTGCTGGGGTCATCCCAGGGGCCCTGGAGGACCTGAAACAGGAGCTCTGTAAGGTGGGGTGGCAGGGCCCCTGGGACCAGCTGAACACGGCCTGGAATCCTTGCAGAGTGCCCAGAGACCTTAATGGCTGCCAGTAGAGTCTAGTCAGGGTAGGAAGCTGGGAACCAGGCTGAGACAGCAAGCTCAGGCCCAGAGATGCAGGGTGCGAAGAGTGGGAGAGCCAGCTTCCAGTCCAAGGATGTCACCCAGCATGCTCGGGTTGATTCATCCACCCTGGGCCTTGGCTTCCTGGTCTTCAATAGCAAGGCCAGACCAGGCACTGCCATAAATGGGCAGCTGTGTGCACAAATGTGCACATGCATGTAGGTATGTGCACGATCCCCAAAGGCCCAGCACTGCAAACAGAACAAGAGCCCCCAAGAATCTCCGGGGCGAGCGCAGCCACTGTGGCCAGTGCAGACTCAGTGGAAGGTAGCAGGGGGCACCTTTGAGAGCAGAGCCAGACCCTCACAAGAGCAGGGCCGCTGCAGACTGGGGAGAACAACCCACCTTCTCCCTCACTCCCTCTGGACAAGAAAGGCTGACAAGAAAGGACCCTGGTCCAAACACTGTCAGTCAAAGAATAGCAAAGAGAGGCCTAGAGTGGAGGTTAGCACACTGAGCTGGAGCTGCAGGCATAGCTCCCCACAAGCAGGTCTCAGGGCTGGATATTGAATTGATGAATTCCTCTGGGCAGAAATAAACAACACTATGACCCAGCTCTCCACAAAGAGCAGAGAGGCAGAGGAGTCGTAGCGTGCCCCACAGGGCGAGGCCAGGAGAGCGTGTGGGGCCACGTGTGTGCGCTGTGCGTGTCTGCGTAAGTAAGCACAGCAGCGTGTGTGTGAAATGTGTTCTCACGTCAAGCACTATGATCCGCTGTGTGCCTGGGGACGCAGAAGTGCTGAGAGTGAAAATCAAATGCAGACGTGGATGACAGAAAGTCCAAGTCTAATTAAAACAAGCTTCCTGCCTCCTTCCCAGTACTGAGATGACCTCTGCGGGGTTCTCAGTAGCTCCTGGAGGTTTGGAGTGAACCCTTAGCCCACCAAGTATGTATCACAAGCATTATGTGTTTCCATTTAAGCCTCCTGAGCCTAAGAGGGCATTTATTTCTGTGAAAACTGCTAAAATCCTGCAGGACTCTGAGGAACCTGTCTTGATGCATGTGAGCCCTTCCCGAACCTCTGACAAAATATGAATTCCTCCCTGATGAGCCCCTCCCCGTAGCTGGATGGGTGTCAGATGAAGCAAGAGCTTTGATGTGAGAGAACTGCCATCACTTGGGCTAACAGATGCAGCTGCCTCATGAATGGACCAGGAGATTTTTCCATTAATTAGCTTTGGTAAATTCCAGGGCTCAGGCAGGGTTTTGTTTCATCTCGGATGGCAAAAGAAAGAAAGAAAAATGGCATAATAATGGACATTTACCAAAATCCATATATTCCTACACAAATCATACCCCACAACACACTCCCTTTGATTTACTACCAAAAATAAAGAGAAAGAAAAGGTCAATGATGCCAAAATCAAAAAACACATCACCTCATGATGGGTGCTCTGGAAGAAACTGTGAGGGTATTTAGAGAGAGGAAAAACACAAACCCAGGACTGAGAGCAGGGAGGGGTCCCAGGCCCAGGGACGTAGGACACAGATTTTTGCTCTCACTGATTTGGGGCAAATGGAGAACACATATGAAACTGTCATCACTCCAAGACAGATAAATGGCAGAAATCCAGCATCTTAGGATATACAAAAATTCTAAACCAAAATATAGTAAGTGAAAAAGCAGAAGAAAAGAACACTTCAAAATGCTTACTGCAAGAAATTAAAGTTCAGACGAAAACTTTCATATTCTCAATTAAATAAAAGAAAATATGTAAAAATATGTACATCTACTTTTTTCTTCTAGCTAACTTTTAAAGTTATGTCATTATGCTAAATAAACACTATACATCTATCATCTTACTTAAAAATGAAATTATATTAACATTTTTCCATGTTACAGATGAGGAAACCAAAGACAAAAAGAGTGAATTGTTAATTATAATAATAAATATAAATGGGACAAATTTACTGCTTCAGTTTCTATTTGCTGTGTAACAAACCACCCCAGACCTTAGTGCTATGGAAGCCATTTTGTTTATGCTCACAGTTCTGTAGGTGAGGCATCAAGGTGGCCCAGGAAAGAAAACTGGTCTCTGCCCTACAATGTCTGCAGCCTTGTTGTGCTCAAGCACTAATGGCAGGAGATGCAGGGACAACTCAACTGGAACCAAATGTGTAGGTTTGATTCTTCTTAATGTGGCATCTTCTGGCACTATAATTACCTCCCCTTATAGCACCTGGAGTGTGATGGCTGGAATAGCTCGTAGCTGATCAGTAATTTTCTCTCTTCCAGAGGCTTCCCCACATGGCTGGCTTGAGATTTCTCATAGGAGTCTGGATAGTAGAAGTCTCTGGATAGTAAGACCTCTTCCATAATGGCTGGCCTCCTTGACCCTTCCCAAGCAAGCATTCCAAGATACCAAGATACTAGTTTCTTCCAACCTAGCCTTGGAAGTGATATAACATCAAGTCCCCCACATTATGTTCATCAAAACAGTCATAGAGCCTGTCTAGATTCAGGGGGAAGGGAATCCTAGGCCCCACTTCTTAAGAAGAGAACTATCAAAGGAGTTGTGACCATCTTAATCTGTTGTGCTCATCTTTAAAAGAAAGAAGCCACTTGGAAACCAGGAAAAGGTGCAACCTCATGCTGCTTGCTCTAGAGGAAACCAGCTAAAGAAAATAAACAACCAAAGCCTAAATAACCAATGGGTCAAAGAAAACATTACAAGGAAAATTAGTAAATACTTTGAAAAGAATGAAATGAAAACCCAACATACCCAAATTTATAAAATGTAGCTATGCTTAAAGGGAAATTTATAGCTATAAACAGCACGACATGAATTATATTTCAATAAAGCTATTATTTTTAAAAACAGTCATACAGTCTTCTCAGTTTCTGGGGTTAAGGGACAAAAACCTCACCTCCTGACAGAAGGATGGCAAAGAATTTGAGGCCATCTTTTTTTTCTTTTTGAGACAGAGTCTTGCTTTGTCGCCCAGGCTGACGTGCACAGTTCCATCACAGCTCACTGCACCCTCAAACTCTTCGGCTCACTTGATCCTCCTGCCTCAGCCTCGCCAGGAACTATCTTTAATCTTCTACCTGACCTTTTCTTAAGAGAAGTCATTCAGATTCAACTTGTCTTAAAATCACTTGAAAAGTATAGCCCTAAACAAACAGAGGTCAGCAAACTGTGGCCTTCGGTACCTATCTAGCCCCATCGCCTGTTTTTGTAAACAAAGTTTTATCGGCACACAGCGCTGCACACTCACTACAACAAGAGTTGGGTAGCTGGTATGGCTCACAAAGCCTAAAACATCTACTATCCCACCCTTTATAGAACCAAGAAAAGCCAGAAGAAAAGAATAAGCAAATGTATCAGGCAAACAAAGGAAAACCCTCCGCAACATCATCCCTCCTGAGGGAGTGCTGGCTCTGCACAGTGCCCACCTACACCCTTGCAGCCCACCCCCCGCTGGCTCTGCCCAGTGCCCACCCTATACCCCTGCGGCCCACCCACCCCCTCCCGCTGGCTCTCCCTAGTGCCCGCTCTACACCCTGTGGCCCACCCCACCCCCTACTGCTGCCTCTCCCTAGTGCCCACTCTACACCCTGTGGCCCACCCCCACCCCACATTTACTGCCCCCAGGCCAGGAGAAAGGGACAGATGTGCCCCAGGTGGGAGGCGCAGGCCAGGCCCACCTATGCAGGCAGAACAATTTAGACATAGTCGGTCAAAGCGATTTACCTTCCATGGTATGGCTCAGCACAAGGCCAGGGAGGCCAGGGCACAGCCGCCACAGGACAGGGCAGGGGAGCTGCCCTGGATGACCAGGAGCATGCAGGGGGCTAGAGGTATTTAAAGGCAAAAGGGGGGACAAGAAGTGGTGGGCATAAAGTGGCTGGCACTGTTTGTCAGGAAGTCCCTGGGGTTTACAGAAATAAACTTGCTCAGCTATCGGGTGGGTGACAGTGCCCGACGCTGCCTTGTGGGCTCATTTACAGCTACTCAAGCCAGCAGCACCTTCAGAGGGAGCAGGACACAACTCGCATCTGGTAATGTCTCTCTGGGCTAAATCAGGACTCACGTTTCTCAAATAAACATTGTTTTCTTTTCTCAGTCCCAACTTCCATATTGGGGTCCCTTCTCAGCGACTGCCCAGGGGATCCCTCTCAGGTGCTGAGCACAGGAGACACAGCAGCCATCTCTCCTCCACATGCACACTGGGGAGAGCCTGGCACCCCGACCCTGACCACACCAGAGCCCTCCAATCAGGCAGACGCGAGCATCCTGGGCTGTTCGGGTGGAATAAGACAAGGCAGGGTCTGGTGACTTTTCCTGGGACCCCACAGCCATGAGTTGTGGCTGAGGATCCC